>WTSP01172488.1:0-31435 GCA_025331215.1 Actenoides lindsayi | reverse complement strand
GCCAGCAGGACTAGGGATGTGATTCTCCCCCTGTACTCAGCACTGGAGAGGCCTCACCTCGAGTACCATGTAGAGTTCTGGGCCCCTCACTTCAAGAAGGATATTGAGGTGCTGGTGTGGGTCCAGAGGAGAGAACTGAGGCTGGTGAAAGGGCTACAAGGAAAGTCTTATGAGGGAGCTGGGGTTGTTGTATGAGGTTGTTGTATGAGGGAGCTGGGGTTGTTTAGCCTGGAGAAGAGGAGACTCAGGGGGGACCTTTTCTCTCTCTACAACTCCCTGAAGGGAGGTTGTAGTCAGGTGGGGGTCAGGCTCTTCTCCCAGGCAACTAGTGACAGGACAAGAGGACATGGCCTGAAGCTGTGCCAGGGGAGGGTTCATTTGGATATCAGGAAGCATTTCCTGACAGAGAGGGTGATCAGACATTGGAATGGCCTGCCCAGGGAGGTGGTAGAGTCACCATCCCTGGATGTGTTTAAAGAAAGGCTGGATGTGGCACTTAGTGCCGTGGTCTAGCTGATGTGGAGGTGTTGGGTCATAGGCTGGACTTGATGATCTCAGAGGTCTTTGCCAGCCTCAGTAATTCTGTGATTCTGGGATGGGGAGAAGAGGAGATGAAGAATTACAAACTGATTTCTTGTTCTGTGTATTTTAAGAACCATTACTGATCCAAATGTAATTATTGCAGAAAGAATATGGAGAAGGAATTTCATAATAAGGAAAGTAGAGTTAAAACTTGTTATTCACACACTTCTTGTGGAGGGAGAGTCAGAAACTGTTCTGCTTTCCCTTCTGCTACACTTCTGGGACATGAGGTCAGTGGTTTCCTTCTGATGATGGTTGAGGGCATTGCAGTGGTTTGTCAGAATATGGACTCTTTTGCTGGGAAGGAAGTTATGTTCATGTTGGGGGTTTCTTCTCCGTTACTCAGGGATGTTTGTGTGGGGCCATTTTTTAATATTTGCTGACATGCTTTTACACCTCTGTTTTTTCTTCAGCAGTCACCATTCTTCTTTAGTCTGCATTTCCACATCCAAATTGTGTGCCTTTCATGTGTTGGATACTACTACTTTGTTACACATAAAACCACCTTTGTCTGGTTCCAGGACCACTTTTCTTCTAGTGCACACTGGTGAGTTGTATATAGCTGTGGGGTTTCCAGTACTAGGCCTGTGCCCCATTTTTTTTTTTCTCATGGCTGTACTCCTCTCTGCTCCATCCTGTTTATCCACTTCTCAAGCCACTGCTACTGTACCAGGCCTGTATTTCTCTGGATTATGATGTTATCCATAAATACCTCATTCTACATGGAATAACTCCTTGTTATTGCTGTCTGTATAAAAAGTGTGAGTGTACTGTCGAATATAAACACAGATAACACAAATCAGCCCTAGAGCCTGGTCAGTTAAGAAAATTTGCTCTTAGAGCTAACCAAAGTAAAAAGAGGTTGCAGGCAGCTCAAGAAAAGCTTGGATAGGCCAAGCCAGACAAACCTCAGACCTTGCAAATTCAGTACACAGTGTACAGCCCCTTACTACAGGGCAACACAGTTACACCATCCTTTCCCTGCACACATGAAATCATGTTACAGCAAGGTCTTTACACAAGCTCTTATTAGCTTAGAAACTGGGGCTAGTGGGGGACATGATGACAAATCAAATTAATGAAGCTTCTTTTGCTATAAGGAAGCAGTGTGTTAATTTCCCATCACTTCTTCCACTTGAAGAATATAAACCCTAAACACTGTGGACACCATTACAAGACCTGTTTTGTTTCAGTCTGCCCTTGCTGTCCTGCAGAGATTGTTTCAACGTGTCAAACTCAGTAGCACATTTATACAACATTCTTCTACTGCATGTATTCTGAATTTGACTCTTGGTCCCCAAGGAACTGCATGTAACTGCCAAAAGTCATTCACTTGTCACCTTTAGCAACCAGCAGAAAAATGGAACTATGTGCCTATATATGATGAGCTAGAAAGTACTTAGTCACCCATAAGCTATTTATTAGGTCCACCTAGACCTAAATTGTACTGGTCTTCTAAATGATAGTGACATCTAATGCAGTAACTCTGAATATATTAAATGACTCTAAATACATGCTGTTATTTTTCTGGGTTAATTTGGCTTTAGACAAGGAGTAATCAACAAGAGGGTGAAGCTTCATATTTGAAATGCAGTAGAACATCTTTGGAAACCTTTCAGTGCTTCATAATCCATTTTCATCTCCTCGTATCTTGCTAGTGCTTCTAAATACACTTTTTAAGTATTGGCCCAAAGTAGGTAACAGATATACAGTAGCCTGAGCAGTGGGTACAGATGTACAGCGGTACGCTGAAACAGCGATGGCTGTCAAGTTCATCTCTACAGCATGGCAAACCCCCTCAGAAATTGAGATACACCCTCACCAGAATGCTAGAGGTCAGATTCTTATAGCCTGAACAATCACAAAATTTAATTAAAAAAACCAAAATTTATCTTCCTACTCACCAAGATTTTTTTAATTGGCCGTGTCAGCTATGAAATTCAAAGTATGGTATTTCTGCCTTCTGTGAACAATTCAAAGAGGCCTTTTATGAAATACTTGGTTACAAATTTCCTCTCTTTGGTACCAAACCCCAAAGAAGGCAAATGCTAACCATGTGGTAGGGAACTTCTTTGGACTATAACGTTTGCTTTAAAAAGGCTACTTTTTCTGTGTATTCTGATCCAAGTTATTGCTGTACAGCCCTTGACCCAGTTGTGTATACGTCAAAAAAAAAAAGAAAAGAAAATGTAAAAAAAAAATCAGGCTTGAGCCACCTGTCATGACCTGATTTAGCTGCTAATTGCTGTACCCCCAGTCACTTGGGTAGCAGCACATTATTGCGTGGTAATCACAACAGGTCCAGATTAGTGCTTACAACCAGACGAGACAAAGCAGAGCCAACGATGAGTGAAAGATGCATCATACCGGAAAAATCAACAGCTGAGGAGTGGCAGATACCTTTCCAACTTGCAAATTTACAGGAGAGGCTGGAAAAAAAGAGAAATGAAATGAGGGGAAGGGGTAACAGAAAGAGTGAAGCTTGGGAAAAAGGAAACTGGAATGAGCAGTGAAAGGCTACAGGTGTTGACTGCTGCCATGGAGAAATTCCCCTGGCTGTCTGAATGTCCAGGGTTTTGCTGTCTGTCTTCCTCTGGTTGATTTCTCTGTGCATCCTTCTTCCAAAATCACCTGTGTGGGTGGCAGGAAAAGACTGAAACCTAGATTCACAAGGGCAATAGGAAGTAACAGAGAATGAAGCAGCGAAGTTCTACAAGCAGGATTGCAGACACAGATTTAGTGAAGACTCTTTCCAAAATTTTGCTTCACTGCGCCTCAACGTAAGGCCTGTTTTGTTTTGTTTTTCTTTTCTTTTATAGGATTGCAAAGCTTGTACAGCTCCTCCTCTTAGAATTTAAACAGTAATCTAAACTCTGGGTTTAACTACACAACTAGAGCAGCTGCAACTTTCCCACTCAGAAGCAGCTGTGCTCAATTGCTTCCACATCCTTCGTGACTTTTACCGTCACGTTGTTTCTTGATCCATTTCTTGTTTTTTCTGTCCTCTATCAACCTTTGCAGAAAAGAAATTCCCTCTTCCAAACCCGTAGTAGGTGGAGGGCAAATGCCTAGTGAACAGCAGTGTTTGTGGAAGCACTGTTTTGTCTTGGCAAGGTACAGGATCTTCCCTTACTTACTTACTTCTTACTACTTACTTACTTCCCTTCTTACAAGTGCTTCCCTTTCTGTTTTTCAAACAGTTTCTAGAAGTATAACTCCGTATTTCCACCCACGTGGCAAAGGATGGGCAGCATACCAAGTCTCAGGGGAATTTTTTGATAAATATATGACATCCTAGGTTTTCTTTGGAGCAGAATGCTTCCTTCTGAAGAAGAGATCGATGTCATGGAGCAAACAGGCCATCGATGAGAAAACCCAGCGTGAGTCAGCGCTTTCAGGTCAGCTGAACTCTTGCACAGGACAGTTTGTCTAACCTGTACTCCTAAGTCCTTGTTACCAAGCAAGGTGAGACCTCAGAGTAGAAAGATGTTGACCTGGGAAATGAGAAGTGGGAGAGACAAAATGTGTGCAGCAGGGACGGCAACTGTAGAGAAGGATTTGTACTCTTGGTCTTTGGTCTTTTGTCAGTAGAGTCTCTGGCTGGAAGACATAGGGGAGCTGGATGTCTGTGGTGGTGATGGAAAGCAAGAGTACACTTATGGGTTTCTGAGAGCAGGTCTGAATATAACTGCAAACAGTGTGAATTTCTTGGGGGCTGAAATGCTTAGGCCTGCTGTAAACATGACGTCAGTATTGTGTTATTTTTAGACTGTACAAAACCCAGTCTTATTGAAAATGAGTGACTGTTCACACTGGTCAGTTCATATTATCTTAGGATAATAGTAATTAGTGGCTTCTGAGTATTTTACTTCCCTGAATGGAATCTTTTATTCAAATGTATATATTGGCTGAGTTAATGATCTCTGTGACCTACCTATGCATAGGCACGTTCACATTCTTGATCTTATTTTGGGACATGATTAATAAAACCTATCTAGGTGCATTAGTGTGCATCTGCCTGTCACCCCTGTATTTACTCAAATTCCTGTTTAGCTGCCTGTTCTTAGCTCTCTTTGCAGCTGACACTGTGCAGGAATTATGAGGTTTCTGCTATTCTAGTGATGCCAAGCTAATCTGTGAAAACGTTCTGAAGCACTGAACAGGCACAAGCCTCAGCACCTCTGAAATGCAGAGCAGAGGTTGAAGGCAGACAGATTAACCCTGGGACATGAAGGGATGTGGCTTTGAGAAGTATGAACCTGGTAGAGTGGGTGCTGGAAATCATGCCTCCCAAAGGGTGCACAGTTAAATACGTGGTGAGTGTGATGCAATTGTGCTGATGGGAAGTGCTGACAGCTCTTCCTCAAACTGGTGAGAGTGGTAGGTTCCATGAACCAGTCAGGCAAAATGCAAGATATAAGTACATTTACCGATGCAAATATCAATTCATGTGGTTCCAGGACAGCACATGTTGTTAGACTACGAGGCAAATGTGTCTTGTCTTTATGACTTGTTTTCTCCCAGATCAGCTGAAGGGAATGGGGGAAGATCTAGAGTCACCTGCATGTGGAACTTGTAGTGAGGGACGAGTCACTTTTGTTGCTGCTGCTGCTGCAAGGATTTAGTCTTGGCAGAAAAACAAGAAGCCTGCTCCTTAACTTGATTCAAAGTGTGAATTGAAACTACTTTTTTACATGAGTGCTGTTTGTTTCCACCATGATGAGACCTGCTGACACATCATCAAAAGATGGCAGGCAGGCTTAAATAAGCAAGCAAAGCAAAAATCAGCAGGAAGAAAACTTGAAACTGCAAAATTAAATAATGTAAAAGACTGTTCCATATCAAGGAAGGGTAATGGAATTTGTGAATAGTAGGCAAACATCCTCCAGTTAAAAAAGAATTGCTGACATCAGATGTTTCTCCTTAAAAAAAGGGATATGGAATAAATCATCTGTCTTAAATTTCTGGCGGTGGAAATATTGTAAGATATCTTTTGGACGAGGCTGTTGCTTTACAAAAGAGGCAACTTTGAATGAAATATTAATGGAATTATAGAACAGTCAAGGAATAGGGTATAAAATGAGTTGTCACCATTGTCTTGAAGTTTATTGCTTGGAAGGATCTTGGCTTTAAGCAAGGAAAAAACTGACCAAGAAAGAGCATACATTATTCTTTTCTTTCCAAACGGGTTGTTGACAGGTAAAACTTGACCAGAAAGATTACCTACCCCAAAATTCTTGCAAATAAAGAAATGACCTCATGTTAATGCACTGTCTACTATCTTCTCACAGCCAGGTAAAACAAATGTATGTCTATCATAGAAAACACAGTATGTATGTAGTATGAGGAATTTTATTACTGTCACCATATGCAGTGTTATAATCAGCTTAGATTACAAATTCTTGACTAAAAAAGTAGTAAGACTGCAACACATAATTTTATATGCAACATATATGTTCAGAAAAATTATTACCATTATTCTGGGTAGTGATGGCACATTTTATTGGTATTTTCCTCCATGCTGTAAAAATCTGGATGGAGTTTTCAGCACTTCCTTGAAATAAAATACTTACAAGTAAAAAAAAAGTTTTGATGTCACGTTGATTGATATTTACTCAAAAATAGGTTAATAACTTATTTTTCTGTTGTATTTATCTATGTGCACCCATGTTGCATGTGGTCATTATTAAAAGAGCTGTCTCTCAAATGAGTTGCCAGGAAGTAGGATCTGCGATTCTAAATATTTCTACTATTCTGCTTGCCATTTCCTAAGTGGCAGAAAGGAAAGATTAGTTGAACAGTTTGTACAACAATCCAACTCTGTAGAAGCACCGGTAAGATCTTCCTTGTGGAGGTCAGGTATTGCCTTCAGGAACACAGCAACACTGAGAGCGGGAGGGCTAATCAAATTGGGGGGGGAATAAGGGATGCAAACAATGGTCAGATCTTGCGTGACCATCTGTGTTGAAATTAACTGTGATGGAATATCTGATAAACAATATATTCTTTTACAGTTCTTCCCTCTTTTTCATATTTTTAGCCCTGGAAGTTCTTCGCAAAATACTTCTGTAAAGGTTTCCTGATATTTAACTGTCTGTAGAGGGTTTGTAGGAATATTTTAAACTGAACCAGCTCAGATGAGCTACATAAATCACGTCACATATTTTACTTCCTGTGAGAGACATCAGCCTAATCCTCCCATCTTTGAAGGTTTTGCCAGCGTTCATACCTGTTGTGCACACGCAGTCACATTTCAGTTTGGAAAAATGTCTGCAATACGTCATGTTTTCAGTTCACTTCAAATACATCTGTGTGTAGGAGGAAGGGAAAGTCAGTGGAGTGCTGGAACGGTTGTACAAAGTAAGTTAACTGTATTATTGACCCCCCCCTGTATTTTACTGCTTCCTACCACCTGGGTTTCTAAACTCACAAAGTTGAATCACTTCTAAGCTGCATACAGGTATGGTTTGGATCTAAACTCCTTGGAGCAGCTGTCCTTCCCTCAAAGCTGAAGGAGGGAGTTCAATGCTTTTTTTTTGTTTAGTAATTGGTAAACCAATGGAGGCTTCAGTCAGCAACATAAATCCCTGGAGTTCAGATGAATAGAGGAAAGGCTGGGGCATGTGATTAAATGGTTTTCAAGGTGGTGGAGAAATGGAGAAGAGGCTCTGATTCATGAGCAGTGGGTAGAGCTGTGTATGTGGCAGGTTGCCCTGGAGAGCAGGAGCTGAAAGCTGAGTACTGGCAAGAGGCATCATATAAGAATATGGTTTTGGGGAGCTCCAAGAGTAACTTTGGGTTAGGTGCTGCCCAGATGACCTGTGTTTGACAAACCACGTGGCACTGGTAGGGTCAATGCTATGCTTGTTGGGAAACCACCAATATTTAAAGGATTATTTTTTTTCCCCTGCCTTTTTAGAGAGAGAAAGTTCACCGAGGTGAGGCAAAGACAATGAATAAATTTGCATAGTGAGTTTTTGTTGTCTTTCAGCTACTCTAGTTCCTTAGAAAAACATACTGATAATCTTACATGGCCTTTCTGATAGCTATCATAGGCTTGATAGCTAGTGACTGGCTAAACTGTTTTTTCCTTTGCTCTACTTAATAGTAGCTCCTGATCTTGAGCTGCAAGGTATACAAAATGTAAATAAACAAGAGACAGTAGGTAAATGAATCTGATTAAGATGGTAATTAAACATACGGCTTATTTCTGGGGTAGTACATACTGTAAGTTCAACAGATAGCTGTAAAAAGTTTTCTTAAAGAATTATGAATAGATTTCTTTAAGCAAATATAACTTTTTTTTTTTTTCAAAACAACAAGGACTTTAGCTACAAATAACTAGGTGGGTGTACAAGTTATTATATAATTAAAAGATAAATTAGGTTTCCCACCCATTATTTGTCTTGGGATATGGACTTGTGTTGCTCTGTAATATTTTTATGCCTGGGGTCCTTGAGGGAAGCAATCTGAAGGGAATGTATGGAATAAGAGTACTAGCTGTGAAAGGGAATGAGCTCTAAAAGCAGCTTGCCTCCACAAACCCACACATTTTTTGGAACAAATAGGAGAAAACATGGAGTGCCTCTAGCAGCCTAATTGGTTATTTCCTATTCTTCTATTGTCATACTCCTGAGAAATACCCATCCTCCTGGGTAATATCAGTGTTCAGGCTTACAGCTGCCAGTATTTAATTGTTTTAATTAATTTTTGGTGCTGTCAGTTTTTGCCTTTTGAAGCTTTATGGCCTTCATTGCTTTCAGGGCCACATAAGGAACGATGTTAAAAAGGAATTTCCACTGGTAATTACTGGATTAAAGTAGCTGTGGAAATGTCTATCTGAGGCCTGAAAACAGCACTTGGGATAGTTTAAGGCAGTATAGATTACCCCTCACAAACACTCTGTCTTGCTAAACGGAAATCTTTTCTGTTAAGAAGCAACATATTATGTATGAAAGCGCGTGGAAACAACTAAAACCAAGTGGTTCCTTCAAACAGGAACTCCTGAGACTGTTCATTTTCTTGGCAAGTTAAAAAATACTTGACTGAATGCAGGTTATTAACACAGAGTTTCTTTTTGTCTCATTCTGTCTGGTATGTGGAGATGCTGTCTCTGTTCCTTCCATATTTCTTACAGCTCGGAGAACGTTTCAAAAATACACTGCTGTTTAGAATCATATTGGCAGGTAACAAAATCTTTAAACTAACTTTTTATTTTAAAATATTATTTTTTTCCCCAAGATCTTAAGTTGTTAAGTGATTCCTGAGAATCCCTCAGATGAAATTTACTTGTTCAATAGTTACCATTTCACTACTTTGCTTGATTCAAACTACGAGCACTTTGATCAATGAATTGAAAACTCATCTATAGTTTCATTACACAGTAGTTCATTCAAACGTAGCTCTATCCCTGAAATCTTGTTGAGCAATACAAGTCAACCACAACAAATCTACTCGTGCTTTTGATTCCAGCTCTTTATAGGGCAGAGGGGATGTTAGAGGCAAAAATTCCTTACAGACTAGGCTCATATGGACCTGTTTTAACCAGCTAATATCACTGGAGTGTTACCACAGAAGCAAAGAACTCAGCAGACTTCAAAACTCACAGAATTTGAATAAATATTTGATTTATGGGGCTGCAAAGAGCTCTCATCAAGCGATGCAGGTACTTTGCAAGCTGAACTTGTTTGATACTCTGGGTCTATCTATTTAAAATCTGTTCTTAAGTTACTGTGTATTTCTGTATTGCAAAACCCTAAGCAAATTTATTTTTATTTGGTTAGGATGAAGTAATTACATATGCTGGAAATGTTGGAAATTTTTTTTGGTATCACTTTTAAAACTTATTAGAGGTTATTGTTAATGAATACTGTTTGAAATATATCATCTTCTGTGCCACAGTGAAACACCACAGTACTCGGAGATGATTATAATAGCTGAAAACAGAGCTTTGAGGTGGATTTATCTTTTAACACTGATACCTAAATAAAAAAGGGGGTGAAGGGTGTGTGCTTGTGTGTGAATTCCTTCATCAGGCATAGTTTTGAGAACACTTTTGCACTGCAAATCAGAAAAGTGAACCAGAGGACATATTGCTATTTTCTAGCACTGGCAAGAATATCGAGTTTCAGTCACCTTAGCTTCAGGGCTTAGCAAGCCCACGAGGAAGAGCTGAGTCTCCTCAGCACTCTGTATTAGACGTAGTGGTATGATCCAGACTTCTTAAAAAACTTTTTTGGTTGTTTTTTTTTTTTTGAAGTGTGCCCTTTCCTTCTGTGAACCACCCGTGCTTGTACATACAGCCTCCTTGAACAGCTGGCCCTAAATCTCCTGTGACTGCAATCTCTTTTGTTTCTCTCTCCCAGCTTTAATAGCAGTTGTAGTTTCTTTTTCCTGTTTCTGAGCAAAGATTTCTACCAGGAGCTGACATGGAGGGAAAACAGTTTTTTGCTTTGCAGGTTGGTCTGGTATCTTGATCCTCCTGTGAACGTTGCTCGGTTTAGTGCTGGTTCCTACTTAACACTGGTTAACAATTCAGCCTGCAGCTCAGCTTACGCTTTATAACTTCCATGTTGGTGGTTTCTAGAGCTGCTGCCACAAAAGGGTGGTCTCTAAGCGAGGTGAGCTCTGGAAACATCCTGCCTGCATCAGTACGGAGCTATGAAAGCTGCATATTATTCAGATTATTTTTATTAGCATAAATGCAATTTCCCGCCAGTTACTTCCATGAAAGTGTGCACAAATTTAGGTCTGTGTGAATCAGGAAATACCCAGCATTATTACAGTAAAGGTTTGGTCGTGCAAAATAAAGTTGCAGGTGATAAAAGAAATATTCCGCTTTTCAGTCAGCTAGGGAAGGAAGAGAATCAGAGTGTGATTCCCTTGAGTGCTGTTGTAGTTATGCAGACGTCTGCTATTCACCAGTGAAGGGGTTTTAAGAAAACAATCATGCTTTCTAAATTATAAGCCAATCATGTTTTCTAAATTATATTTAAATTACACTCTCCCTATGCACGTAGCAGAACTATTACTAATGTTTAGAGACCAGTGCAAAGACTTAATTTGCCTCTATAGCCAAACACCAGTTTTCTTAATAGGCAGAAGATGCAAGTGCTCATTTTAAGGAACCAGCAGTGATTTGCAGGCAGCAGCTGATACAAAAAAACCCTTCTAAACTCCCTGAGAGAGACACCACTGCTTATACAGAATCATAGAATGAATTAGGTTGGAAGGTACCTCAAAAATCATCTGGTTCCAACACCCCTGCCATGGGCAGGGCCACCTCCTACTAGAGCAGGTTGCTCAGAGCCCTTCCAAGCTGTTCTTAAACACATCCTGGTCTTGAGCACAGCAATAGGATGCAACAATGCTTTACCACTTTGTTTAATAAAGGTAGTTGCTATAGGGATATCTGAAACCAGTCCCTGTCTCTAGATACATCCCGTGACCTATGAGTTATCATGAGTAGTGCCCAAAATATCATGGGAATTGGTTACAATTTTCCTCTTCTTAAAAACTGCCCGTTTGCTCTGTGTGACTTGCTCAAAAGCAAGGGGTTGTCTGCGGATGATCTGGGCAGAGTTGTAGGAAGTTATTTTGGCACTCGCAAAATCGTTGCTGTGTGAAGAGGAACCATGTCTCTGGTAAAGGCTATTTTTCTGCCTTTGCTCTGATTCTTGGGCAGCCAGGGGTATATGCAACCTGTGATCTCTAAATGCTCCTCTGGCCAGCACCCTCCCTTGCAGTGGCACAGGGAAAGCACACTGTTCATTTCGTAGCTTGTGGCAGGATCCAGTTTCCAGGTACAGTGTTCTCTAGGCTCATTTTTCACTCTAAAAGTGTATCAGGGTAAGCAATGGTCTTAATTAAGACAATGCTGAGAAATGTGTTGCTGGTCATAAAATGAAAAAAACCCAGCCTGTCAACTGGTTGCTGATAGAAGTGCTTAGAGGGAGATGAACTCCTGCACAACATAAACGTGCTTTTAGAAATGGGATTAGAGACATGTGAAAGCTACTGCACAACACGAAATAGTGAGTGTTGAGGAGAAATATGGGAGATATCTGGGAAGAGAATTGTCTGAAACACAGCTGCTGGAATTCATACAGTTTCTGAGTGAAAATTTTAGGATGTTGCCTCAAAGAGGCTCGTGTTATGCCTCTGTGGTTCTTACAGGAAAGTTTACAGTGTGCCACAGGGGCAGCTGGGCACAGATCTAGTTCCACTTCACACAGGGAAATGGAGCCCCGTGGTTCTGGTTCCCTGTCAGCTCCGGGAGCTTTGTCTACCAGTTGAGGACATGGAATCTTTTCTGCAAAGGCACGTGATATGTTGCAATGGCACATGCTTTCATTTCACTAGCCCACGTGAATGGATGTTGTGCGATGTCCATTCAATTTCTGATTTGCCTGTGCAAATGAATCCCATCTGTAAGAACAGAGCAACCAGCACAAGTAAGATTTGCTAACTGGCTATAGAAGAGATGTCAAAGGTGAAGAAATCAGTAGGCAAATGTAAGGAAGAAAACATCGAACTCCAATGGCAAGCTTCCTACAGGCTGCTGTACTTTGTGATATATAAATACTGGCAATTTATTTCTGTATCAGTTTTGTTGGCTGCCATTTCAGGTTTTGTTTGTATTATGGTTCCTCATAAGATGTATGCAGACTGCTTTAAGGACCGTGTAATATGTATTGTACTGTTCTCAGTGTTTTATAACAGAAGATACCTATTTTAGTTAGCAAACCTACACCTTTCAGTTTTGAGTCTGTAGTCTTCCACAGCTAGTTGAGTTCGTGGCCAACCGATGACACCGATCTTCTCCACTACCTTTGTTTTAAAAATAGGCATGTGCTTTCAAAAGAAGTTACAAAGATTACTTTGAATTTGCATTGACACGTATATAGGGGTATTTCTGTAAGTTCAAGATTAATGGGTGGGGTGGGGGGGGGCGTTGAGAGGGTCTTCACTTGTGTTTCATATATTAACCTGACCTAATGAAGCTGCTGTTTCTAGCTCAGCCACCTGCCTGGCACACACAGTCTAGGCTGAGGACGTGTCCAGAACATGCTGGGGCTCAGTGATCAGCATTATTCCTTGACTTCCAAATGCTGTGTTATGACATTATCCTGCATACTTTCAAATTTCATGGTTGAGTGTGAGTGCAATGAAGCCAACAACAAAAAAAACCCCAAACAGGACAAAGCCCTGTGAATGTTATTCTTGTGCTTTATTACATGGTCATACTGTATTTTCTTCTTCTCCAGTCTGAACTTGGAATCATTACTTCTAAATAGCTATATTTTCTTTTACAGACTCAGAATGTAATTGTGCTAATTCCAGGTCATATGGAACACAAAGCAAACACTTGGAAAGGAAAAGGTTAATCACCAGGACAGGTTGTGGCCAGATCAGTTGTTCCAGGGAAGGTTACAGGCAACAGGTGAAGCTATTGCAAGGCAATAGGAATGATTATCTCAGCTGACTACCAGGTGCTTATGTTTTCTGATATATGGAAAGGGAGGGGGGATTATAAAGGGGGTTTGGGAGGGAGAGGTGTTATTTGTGGGTTTTGTTTAACTGGGGGAAGAAAACGTCTCACATTTTTATACCTACTTTAGGAGAAAATAGGGATGGGAGTGGGTTTTTATTTATTTTGTGGTTGGTTTCATAGCTATTTTTAACTGGCGTGATGGTGTCTGTGACTCAAGAGACCTATGTAAGTATTTTAATTTTATTTCATGGTCTGCATTTTGTTGCAGATATTTCCCTTGTTACGTGTTTCCCTTTTTGCTTTGAGCTTTGCAACACCCTTCCATGTCTGTAAAGTTGCTGAGAACTCTTCCCATGAGTCCTGTTAAGTTTTGTGAGTTGTTCCAATTCAGCAACCAAATACTGATTTAGGAAACCTTCTCCTGTCTCTGATCTTTGGTTTTAATTGCCTGTCTGTATGTTGATTTGTAACTGATGTTCACCAAAAAAACAACATAAAACATGGGGAAGTAAGGTAGCCACAGTTGGTGGGTTAGCTCCGGCAACGAGCCCTGAATAAGACGAAATACAAGACATTGTTTTTTCTCTGTAGAGCTCAGGGATTCCTCCAGGGAAAAGTAACCTGTGAGCTGAGAGGGAGTGATATGGGAACTGGAGCCTGCCTGGCTGCTCTGCTGAGGGTAAGTCACAGCATATTGATGTGACGCGGCGGGAGCAGATTGGAACCTGACTGCAATCTCCTTTCGTTTACTGTCGCACCGGGTGGCTGGGGTAAAGTAGCAATTGCTTATATGACTGAGGGATGTGGAGAAAGCACTGAATGAATTTTAGCTGTCTTCCCTTGCAATTTAGCTGCTGGAAATTATGGCAAGCTACCATCATAAGATCAGTCGGTCTGAAGAGCTATCATTGGAGAACATCTGTGTTTGAATGATCAAGCAGTGCTATCCTAAAGATTGCTTAATTCTTATAATATACTCCATATATTTCTGTGTGACTAACCATAAGTAGTAACAACATAGCAGATGTTATTTATTTCTGAAAAATTAAAGAAGTGGCCTAGATGTTGAGCTTTTCAGTGTGGGAGGTGATACAATCATAAAAAACAGAGGGTGGTAAGACACTGGCGTATCTGAAAGGCTAGACAAGTCAGCATACCACTTCAATGTCTGGAAGAGTTCCAGGTTTAATGAGCATTTAAGCTCTTTTTTCCTTCTGGAAACAGCGTAATGAATACCAACAAGCCTGGCTTGCAGGTTGACTGCCACAGCTGTCCTCAGGATTCAGGGGTTTTATTAGTTGCCCATCCTTCAGCTCTTCACTGTTTTTTTCAGTAACCTCCAGGCCTCGGACTCAGTATCCTTCCTGACAATGAAAGCTTGTCAAAGGCTTGGAAAATTGCTTTCTCACTACTTCTGGAAGTGATAAAGAGTAGTGTCATATGAACAACAAAAAGCCCTCCCGTGTTTCAGTGTGCTGTACATAAATGTCAATCTTCGTTATACGCTGTTCTGTGAATATGTATTTGGGGAGGAAAGTTCAGAATGATACCACCTCTGAATAGCTGTGGAATAGACTCATTTTACTGAGCATGAATTCTAATATAACTGAAGGGATCCATGTGGGTTACACAACGCTGCTGTTTGTCACAACAGTCCTTATACTGATGGTGAAGTAGGACTGTTTTAAATGTGTACAAACCAGAAACAGGATAGTGATCAGATGAGCTATCATGATCTTTTGCTATACCTATATGTTCATAGTTAAGTAGTAATGCTTGCTTTTCTCAGATGCATCTGAGGCATCGGGAAAGAATTTGTTATTCCACACGGGTGAAGCTATGGACAAAAGTAGTAACTACAGCAAAATATAGGAGAAACATGCCAATTTTTATTTTAGTTGGGAAGGGTACGGCATATAAGCCTGCAGATGTCTAGCTGTGAGACATAGAGATGTGTGGGGGTTTTTTTGTGTATTTAAATCAAATTACTCTGTTAAACAAGAGAGAACATACTGTGTACCAACCCTGATGCTCAGTGAAGAGAGCTCTTGGAGGTATCTGAGGTAATGATTTACTTACAGGAGCCAGATCTAACAGCTAGTAGCAGGAATCTTCCCTCATTTAGGCCTTCTATAATGTCCTGTGCATCTATTATTTCCAGCCTCTTGAAGACTGACTTATGTTGGTTCAGACTGCATGTTCTGAAAAAAAGAAAGCAAACCCTATGATTTAACTTTATCACTTTTGTTGGACTAACTCTGCCACAGCAAGTGAATTGTAAAATATGGCTCCTAACAGGTGGGTCTGATTTGGGAACAGCAGCATTGGCAGGTGAGACATTGAAGGGACTCACAAGGGCAGCACCTCCTCGCCTGCAAAATACTCTTGTGGAGCACTGTCACCTTAAAAAGCAGCAGAGGGTCTCCATGCTTTGGATTTGCAGCTATTGGCTGGGAGAGACTCAGACTGAAGGCACAAAGTTTCTGTGTAACCTGGGGCAGCTGTCCCGCTGTCGTGTTGGACCACAATGATCCTTGGGTGTTGTGTTTTTGGGCGTTTGGTGGGGGGGTGTTTTTGGTGTTAGGTTTTTTTTGTATGGTTTTTTGGTGTGTGTGATAGATTTTTTGTTTGTTTTTAAAGCTGTTACTGCAAAAGGCTGCAGCTGAAATCAGGGCTCTAAATGTGGTTGAATCCACCTTTTGTAGATAATCTGCTCATAGATTTTTATTTCACTATTGATGATAAATCATAGTTGGTTTAGGCTGGGAGTGGCCTTTGGGCTTGTTTAGTCCAGACAAGCCTGATAAACTTGCTGATTTTTATTGTACAGGGGGAAACAGTATGTAGCATCTTTATCTGAAATAGCTTCAACCAGAATTAAGTGTACTTTGGTCTAGTAAGTGGTGTGACTAATACATTAACAATACCTACATTTCATGTTTGCTTTCAACTCCCACTCCTACCAGATGATAAATGAAGAAGTTAGAGATGTGAGTGATTAACTTCTGGGCTTTGTGCTGGCAGCCCCTTGTCCTAAGTATTCCGGAGCAGGTTTATTTGCAGTTTGGTCTGGGTCAGCTTTCATGCTCCCTTCCTTCCTGTAAGTGATGTCCTTTCTTGCACGAGATTAATAATGCTTACAAGAGTAAATCCAGTTCATGTAGTGTGCTCAAATATGAAGCCTACGGAGTTAAACTGATGTGAAATACCCCCTTGTTTCTCCTGCTCAAGCACTTTGAGGCTTGCAGATCAGAAATGCTTATCAAATTGAGCTAAATTAGTATACTACAAATTCGGGATGCTCAATTTAGCATTGCTGTGAAGAATCCATTTGGGGTAATAGACTTTGCCCTAGGGATGTAGAAGAGCCACCAGAAAAGGAGGAGGGGAAAAAGAAGGAATTCTTGTATTGCTAATTAAAAATCAGTAGCATTGGGAAATATTTACTGCTTCAGTCTAAGTTTTGACAAATACAACAGATCTCTAGGTAAGCTAAAATGGAGAGATGCTCAAGAAGTCTAGGGTGGTCTAGAATGATTTCTGTTCTGCCACACGACTCTCGTAGTGGCTTTAGGTCTCATTTATATAGATGACCTGGGCTAAAAAAATGGACTAAGTTGGAGGGCATTTACTGCTGACACAAAGCTGTCGGTCTCCAGAGCAGCTGTTAGCTCTACTGAGTGCTGGTGTTTAGAAAAAGGATGATGTTGTTAGAGCTGGGTGAAATTTAGCAGTATAGAGTGCAAGGTTATTCCCTTAAGAATAAAGGAAACTTCTTGCTAGGAGATGTGGCTCGTCACCTTGTTGCACTGCTAAATGATAGCAAAAGTACCTACTACCAATACTGTAGACACTGTGGGAGAGGCAACTGATCCTCTGATGTGTTAAGTGGGAAATCTGTCAGGAGAGGTTAAAATACTAATGCCAGCGGAGGTGAAGTCTCTTCAGTAGCGTGTAAATGGTTGATATTACAAAGGCAAAGCTGTGTTCCATCCTCACTTTGGAAGCTTAGGACCCAGAGGCTTTGGATTTTGTTAATGCTAGAAAACTGGGCATGTCTAGGACCCATTGTTAGCACACAGCAGGGCTAAACAAAAGGAAAAGAGAGGAAAGTAGGGAGGAAAAATTTGTATAAGCAGCCAATGGATTCCCTTAGACTACAGCTTAGGAGACAGAGTCTAGTTGTAAGAGGAAAGTAATTATTTTATGTACCTTGATAGGAGTGGGAGAAAAAGACCTTAACTGGTTTCCAGACAGCAGCCTTCCTAAACCTAAAAAGCACGTAATAATGGACTTGTGCAGCAGGGACATTGTGATTCAGGAGGCCTGTTCTAGTCTGCCCTTCGTCAGTAGGAGATATCTTGCAGTTACATGATCTACTTGGCTTTAGCTTTCCAGAAAAAGCATGTGCCACTGTTTAAGGGAATATTTGTCAATTCTTGTGCGACGAATTCTTGTGTACATATAACAGGTTGTGTAAATAAGCTCCTTTCCATCCACCAGGGGGAAAAAGAAATTAGTCTTGGTGTTCTCTGTGCCAGAAAGAATACTCTGAATGAAAGATATATTCAGTAGCTTTCCTGCTGGTAGCTATAGCATTACTCTTCTGATGTATGGGTGATTTTAATCACAAATTGTAACTTTCAGCCAATTGTCGGAAGAAAGTCAAGTGTAATACTGGGAGAACAGAAGTATGATGACAGTGATTGGAAAGAACTTTTTTCTGTGTTTGTGAGATTGTGTACATCTTGTTAGCTGCTGCTTTTCAATAAAAAAATATATTGTGTGATGCAGACTTTGTAAATCCCATTAATTTCTCACCAAAGTTGCATCCTTCCCCCCTGCAGTGAATACTAATAATTCTGAGTACAGAGGAGGCTGGCATCAGTTTAATTACCTAGAAGGTCTTGTCACTGCTATTCTAGTGAAGCTGCTGCTTCCATTTTCCCCACTACTGGAGACTACTGAGCAAACAGGATCACAGTCTGGAGTTTAGGTGTGTTTCAGGATAGAAAATCATTGGTGTGGGAGGTGAAAGGGTGGAGAGAAAAGAACAAGCATTATGACTCTAGACATTGTTTTCTGGACTGGATCCTTGAGGTTGGATTCCTGTATCTGAGACGCTGTAAAGCAACTTATTGGGAAATTCAAATGCCCTTGTGAAGAGCTTTTCTGGAATAAGCTGAAGCACAAGAGTACTTCTATGTGCTTGCTAATGAGAAAAAATAATTCAAATGTGTATTCATTAATTTTAGGGTAAAGTGTGCAAACAAGTCTTAAAAACATACCTCCTAAATGAAGAATGCTTTCAAATACTGTCTAAACCACTTAGAAGTGCAGGTTTAGTCAAAGCAGTGTTAATTTTAGTAAAATTGCTGAAGTTCACCAAGTCTGTTCTGAAGTAATCTCTGACATACATATATTCCTGCAAACTTGTGAGCTGTGCACTTTTGACCAGCTTATATGGTATGCAGTGCAATGTAAAGCTGAACATTCTGATAACTGAATATTGATTTATTTTTTTTTTGTGGGAGCGCTGCATTTGCTACATTTCAATTTGGATTATGTGAAAATTGGATTGCTGTTTGGCTGCAAGTGCCTTCAGATGAAAACAAAAGCTTTTTTTTTAATAAAGAAAGCTAAATGGTATAGAGAGCTATAAAATTAGAGGTAGAGTGTATCAGTTTGGAGAGATCTTCAGATATTGATGTGCTTCAGGGTTTTCAGTGTAACAGAGTCCCCAGAATTGGCTGCTGCACTGCTGTCTGATGTCCAGTCCCTGCCTCTAGTGTGCAGGACACTGTGGCAGCAGTATTTTTTTTCAAGTTTTCAAGTTTTTCATGCTTCCCAGCATGTCACTCAGTGCCTCAAGTGTGTCAGCACTGACTGAAAGTAAAGTTGGTTAGGAATTTTGTATCTGAAGCTGAAAGTAAAGGGCTGGCTCTTTCTGGGGCGTTCATCTTTAAAGGCATGCATTGATTTTAAAATCAACTGAAGACTCCACATATTTTTTTTTCTATCTTTACAGTTTTTCAGACAGTTTATAAAAGCTTGTGAGGACAGTTTTGCAACAAAGCAAAACATTCTTTTAGAGGTGCAGACCTATTAAGGAACACAATTAAGTTGGTGTGATGACATCATCTCTGCCTCCAGCATGCTTTTAGGGAACACTCTCCTTTTCTAGTGAAGAAAAACCCCTTTTATAATATATAGGTCCATATTTTATGGCCACGTTGTTTTTAAACCAAGACTTCAGTGTGTTTTGTATAAGTTACTCTTTAGTAGGCAAGTTCTGTAATGCCTTCAATAGATGAGAATGTGCTTTGTCCAAAGTAACATGCTTTTGTTTTTCAAAAATAGTTTTAGGGAACTGTATGCCCTTGGATGTCGTTTCATATCAAACAGATTCTTTATATCAGTTGTGTTCTTGATGGAAGAAATCCAAAGCACCAGGCTAATGAAAATCCCATTCAAATGACTCAATTCTGTTGTAAATTCTTACGAGGGAAAGAAAGGGGAAAGTATGCTGAAGTGGATCACAACATTGTAGGGAGTTTAAGTCAGCTTCAGCAATCAAAATTATTATAGTCTATGGATTCCACATTGTGTTGCGTCATGAGGTAGGAAGAGATTGAATATATGTCTCTAAAGCCTATTTTGAGAATGAAGTTTGGGTTATAGAGGTCTCTGATGGTCCTTTTCCCGGTATGAATTTAATTCAGAAATGTGATTTTTTTTTTTTGGTCTTGAGCAGAGTTACAGTGAGTCCTGAAACCTGAGGACTGGGTGTCTGTGGAGATTGGGATGGCTGGGGAAGCCTAAAGTGGTCAGTAATCCTCACTACCTGCATATGCCTGGGAAGTTCAGGAGGCATGGTAACCCCCAGGGACTTCTGCACAGAGCTACTCCCCAGAGTTAGAGCTAAGTTGGTATAAATATCCTTGTGAATTAAACGAACCATTCCGATGTGCATCTGTATGTTATTTTCCACAAGCTTTCCCTTCAGAAATCTGTGTGTTTTGTAAAGAGTGGACTGAAAACAATGCTGTTACAAAACCTAGCGTGGGGAATAATCGTGAATGTTCAGCTGGTGGTGTATAGCCGTTGTGAAAGGAGTTTGGGCTTTTGTTCATGTATTTGGGTGCTTTTCGGGGTGTTATTTTGAGAGCGGGGGTGCTGTCGCTGAAGCTGCAGTGGTGAGGAACTGTGGATGCTGATGCCTAACTCAGTCCAGGGTGTGCCTGCTGTAGGGAACAGTTCTTGTGGGGGATATGCCAACAGGAGTAGCTCTCCTTGAGCATGGGCAGGCTAGGGTGCTATGAAAAGGTGAATTGCTTTTAAGACAAAGTAAACAAGGAAAAGGCTGCTGGACTCCAGCCTTAGTGGTATATCAGCAGGAAATAGTAGTGAGTATTGCAGTTTTGCTTTCAATAGAATGTTTGCTTTTTATCAAGGATACTATCCTGCCTACCTCTGCCCATAGGGCGATGTAGCTATTCAGTGATATCAAGATCATTACATTATGAGAAACAGATCTGTGGAGCTGGCATATTTTATAGAGCTGTTTTTATTGATAACGTTAGTATTCAAAAGCCTCATGCGGAGTGATCATTAAAGCTCATTTTAAAACCCTCAGAGGGTTACTTTATACCTCAAATGCAGCAAGGATTTTAATTCTTAATTATATACAGAGGATGTAAGAAATAGAATTCGCAGTCACAATGCATTTCTTGATGGTGAATCCCTAAGATATTATTGTTTCTTCAGAGGCTTGAAAAGGTGCCATTGACGTAAGAGATAAAAGTATTCATTAAATCAGTGGTGCAGCACTGCACTTTTAATTTGACAAAAAAGAGTCTTACAACTAGGTAGCTGCTGTACTGCTGCCTCTTTTTAGCTTCCTTTACTGGTCACAGTGGTGATACTTTGATAGCGAGTTCAGTATTGAGTTCAAAACTCCATCTGAGACATATTCCTTGTTGGAAGTGCTGTATGAAAGTGATAAATAGCACCCCAGATTTAATCTATGTCTAAAGTGTAGGTTTTACCGTTGTTAATCGTTAGGATATTTATTTTTTTTTTGGTGATCTTGGTCTTCAAGACAGCAGGTGTCTTTTTTAATAGCTAAAGTTTGCTAATATTTGTATTTATTTGCAATTTGTGATGTGATTTCTCGAATTGCTGGCTCGATTCCTTCTATTCGGAGGTATGTGAGCCACTCATTTTCTTGACACTGTTCTCATTTAGGTCTGGGTGAAATTTTTAGCAGCTATTTTAAAGGGGTCTGAGGGGGAGCGCGTTTAATCTGAAGCAGTTTGCAAGTTTGTGTCTGTTTAGCTGGATTGCTTGAAGTCCTGAAAAACTGAAATACGTGAAATATGTTGTCATTGTGTTTTTAAAACACACAACACTGAAAAACACTTTCAACTACAACCATTATTTATTTGAAAGAGCTCAAAGCCTAACCAAATACTTGCTTTAGGTTAAGCAAGGGACTTTGAATGAATGAATGGTATTGTATGAAAAAAAAAGGATTCTCAGTTTTTCCCTGATCTGCACATTCTTCCTGTCGCTCTGTTTTCATACCTTGCTAAAGTCTGTGTGTGTGGAAGGTTACTTATCTATACATATAAAAGATATATAGAATCCTTGCTATATGCAGGTCATGGAAAAACCAAAGTATCGGACTGGAGACCAGAAGTTAAAGTTCTCCTCATGTCATTGCTTTCACTCTAGAATGATAATAATCGTTGTCTTGCTAGCAAGCACAGGGAGCACACGCATTAATAGTTCAGCCCAGTGGAAAGGGTCTTTTTAGGAGCAAAGTTGCCTGGTCTTTGCAGCTGGATTCATGCAGCGTGCACTCACGTGCATCAGTGGAGTGCCCCATTTGAAACCAAGCCTAAAATCGTGCACTGGGATCCCACCCAGTGCACCCATTGTGGAAGGGGGTACCAGGTTCTCCAGTGGCTGCTCTGCCTGTGCACTGGTACCTGTGACCTAAGACAAACCTGACTGCTGGTTAACAGTGAGGTCATGGAGCCTAGGACTGTTAACACATCACAACGAAATTCACCTTGGCCATTGTTGTGTGCTGCACACCAGTTAATATAGAAGCACGTGGTAAGACAAACTGTGGCACAGATGCCATATATTAAATTGGAATAACTGATTTCTGTGGGCTCAGCAATACTTCAATGCCCTGCGTTATCACATAGCCATTCTCTAACACAGAATAACTAGTTCATTTATCAAGACTTCTAAGAAAGCTGTAGGTGTACCAGGCTGTATGACACAACCTGTTTAACATGGGAAATGTCATTCTCTGTGTGGTGTAGGGGGTTGCTTGAACAGGCATGCGCCGGAACCGAAATACTAAAGGCAGGCAGCTAACCTAAACCTCTCATTATCTGGGAAACTTCAAGCTGAACATTCAGCACTGTAATTACCTCAAAATTACTAGCTGAGGCTGGACAAAATGTTTTTCTTTGACATTTTGCTTTGTGCCTCTAGCTTGAAAGAGAAATGAAAGCTGCAAATGCTGGAGGTGCTGTCAAAACAAGACAACTGCAACAAGAAACAAGCTGCTTTTTAAATTTCTATGGATTTTTTTTTTTTTCCCAACTTTTTCAACTTGCCTTCTGGAAAATAATTGAAACCGTGCTAGATCATTTCCTATCGATCCTGATTAAACTCCAAGGTATTGTGCAAGGAGGGGAAATCAACAGACAACACCGAACACAAGTAAAAAGACTGGAATCTGTAGGCAGCATTCAAGTACAAACACACTGGGAAGTTTCCATCCTCTGTGTTAATCTGGAGGCCAGAGTGAAACAGAAAGCCTTGCAATCAGCTGTGGGAGAGCTCCACTGGAAAGAGATTCGTGGGATACAGCTGTGACGAGCGGCTCTTCTTCAGTCATCCCTTGGCACGGACACAGGAGATGATTGGTTGCGCAGTCATGGGTTGTTGATATCAAATAAGTGTGAACCTAAAGAAATGCCCAGTTGTCAGTGATCCTAAACAAGCTATAAATGTCAACTGGCCCAGTACCAGAGAAGAGTTAAGAGCTGGCCTTGAGTGGATCCCGGCAGTGGGCAAGAGTGCTGCCAGGTCAACTGGATGTCAGAGGAGATCAGACAGTGCTTCTAGCTTTGAGTAGTAGTGACACTGAACAGCTCTTTAGATGTGACTGGTGAATAGAGAATAGATTTAGATCCTGACTCAGGGTGTCTGGACTGTAAGTTCTTCTAGTCACTCTGTGTATGCTGCTGGAGGCTTCTACACAGACAGGGGCATCCTGAACTGCTCCGAAGCTCTCAGTACACACACTTACTAGTTCCTCGCGGCCAACCTGAAGTAAACTGGGTTTTTAAGTGTTTGCTGTCAAGGAATTTATTTTGGCAGTCTCCCGTTGTGCTTGGCTCTGTTTGAAAGCCTGTTATTCTGGAGCTGTGTCAATCGCTGGAAGTCATCTGGAACAGAAAGGGCAGATAGCATCCCTGTAGTACCCCTCAAAAGGGGCCTCAAGAACTGACACCCTCCTTCCCCCTGCCCCCAAAGGATGATTATTTGGAACTTGTACGGAGAATCATCCTTAGATACGAATCTGTTCTCAGAGAACACAAGAGGGTGTTTAAAATGGAAACACGCCCCACTTTGAAATGCACTTATTGACAGGTGTAGATCACTCTTCTATTGTGAGACTGGTCTGCATAACATCTAGAAGGAGCACAGACAAAAGGAACAGTGAATTCAGTTTCCCCAAGGGTGGACTGATCATCTGACCAAAAAACTTGCTCACCATCAGGGCAATGATTGCTGTAATGATGGTGTTGGATGCACAGATCTTAAATTAATCTTCTAATAAATCTGTCTAGGTACAAAAGCTGTAGTGTGATCTTCCTTTCAAAGCTAAAAGTGTTGTCTGAACGTGATGCTATGATTCTATTCTATGACTCTATATCCAGGGATAAGAGATGAAAGTAGTGTAGGGATTTTCTGGAGCATGACTTATAGAATGGGATTGTATGGTTTTGCTTTTTTACCTACTGTTCTTCAGATGTCAGCTTTTAAAATTTTTAGAAAATATCTGTAGCATCAGATCAGACCTTGCTCAGTGCTGCTCCATCAATTTCAATTTCTCATATATTCTAGGTCGACAGTTGCTGCAGAAGGCTCTGTGCTTGAGAGGTGTGGTTTGTAGTCATTCCCCCTTCCCCAACCCCTGCCCCGTCAGCTTAGAGAGACTATTTGAGCTGGACAACTGAATGGTAGATTGCTTTGGCTGAAATTCAGGAACTAGAAACTATTTCTACACCATAACGCTCGGTGACTAATGCTTCATGACACTTAAGTTTTTTAAAATGCTTTGTTGGTTTTTCTCAGCTGCTTTCATAGCAATCCATAGCTCATTTAGCTTGCAAGGAAAAGGGATGTAGATGCTTGCTTTGATAGTTTTATAGCAATATTACTGTTTCTTAAAACAGTTCCCCACAAGTGGTACTGTGATGTACTGTCAGTTCTATCAGTGAATTGAACAGGAAAGCACATGTCTGCTGCAATATGTATTCATAAAAGGACATATTTTTTTTTTAGTCACGGCACCAAGATTTGGGGTGAAGAAATTGTGGGATTTTTTTTTTATCCTTCATTTTAGAAGTGAGAGAAGACAAAGAGAAAAAAGTTGACAAGAAAAGGTGTGTGTGTGTAAACCTGAAGTGATGAAATGTTGGCTGGACTTCTCAGGTATCTTTTTGCTTTATTACTAATTTTTATTTTTTCATTGATCTCTACACCAGAAGTGAGACTATTTTATTATTTATTAAAGAATTAATATGAGTCTTCACATTTCTTGCTTTAACTCTTATGGGACACCTAAGAAAACCCAGCAAGTATGAAGGATGCTCATTCTTCCTGAACTTCCTGAAGTATTTAAGAGCAGGTGTGAGTAGGTTATGACTTTCAAGCCTGAGCAGCCTGTGTCAAGAGATCCAGCTGTAGTGATTTCTGACAAGGAGGGGAGAGAATATGCCATCTAAAGACTGGGTGGGAGGCATAAAAAAAGTTTCTGCTTGAGTAAGTCCCCTGGAGTTGTGCTAAGAAAGATTATGCTTCTATAATGTATGATTTAAACATAGTTTGTGTCTTAAATATTATAAGACTAGAAAGCTCTTGTATTACAAATCAGTTGATTCAGGTAATGAAGAACAGAAATCCTGCTTCCTAAATGCTTATTTAAGTTTATGAAAATGTTAAAACATACAGTAACTGCACACTTCAGGACTATACTATTGCTTACAAATACTTTCAGTATTTTCACAAACACTCTTGATGCAGTTCCTTTTCCCATAAGCTGACTGTGAATGAACTTGGATGTAACTTGAAAAGATAAAGTGGAGATTTATAGCTGACAGCTTCTGTGACCATAACAATGTTTTAGTGGGTTTTTATTCCAGAATGCTGACACCTTTTCAAAATTTGAACAATTCTAGCAGGTAGGAAGTATGTCCATGTTAGAACTGGATAGATCAACTTAAAGGAAAAATTAATATTTGCTTGATTTTTATTTTTAAGGGAAAAAAAAAGCTGTTGTAGTGATTGAACTCAATTTTTCAATATTAGGATACTTCTCACCAGAACTGCAAAATTTTAGAGATGAAATTCAAGGCTGTATATTAATTCTACAAAGCTGAGAGAATATGAAAAAAGTTTTCTAAATCAAGTAAGCATTTTTCTTACAGGGAAAAAAAAAATCACTTTTTTTCAGAGCACTTGGAAAACACTTATAAGCTAAATTTTAATTTATATTTTGGTGACAAGTTTGATCAAGAAAGATCAGGAAGGATGAATGTAATTTCAAAGCTGTTTAGGTGTTAGGGGAGAAAGATCCTTGTCATGGTGGGTCAAAAAAGTGATTTACTTGACCTGACATCCTGTTTTCAGTGTTCTGGATGTTGTCAGACTGCTTCTGTATTTCACCAGGTGTACACAGTGGTATAGGTGTACCTGAAAAGATATTATGAATGACTTTTATGGGGGCATTCAGAAGATATTACTCTGAGAAAAGAACTTTTGTTATCTTTGAAAACACTTGATTTTTTTCTTATTTTTTTGGGTTTTTTTCCCCACAGGTGAGTTGTTAACAATGTCATTTTCTTCTTTATGTATGCATTATATAAAATACAAACTTGCAGTTTAATGGAAGTGGTTTGGTTAGGTATTTCAGCCTTCCAGATGTATAACACTAATTTTAAAACTTTAAAGAACGTGCAAAATTCTTAAACTTAGTATGAAAATATTTACTTAGCAGATGATAAATGTTAGCCCTAGGACGTAAGCTTGAATTAAAAAGAATATTTCAAAGTCACTGAAAGGAGATGAAAGAAAAATTACAAAAAGAGATCATTTCTGAACAGTGATAAAAGGCAACGTATTCAAGGCAAACCGGTATACAATGGTTTTGTTTCAGCCTTTGAAGGCATAATGGTGGGGGAAATAAGCATATCCTCACTAGAAGGCAATGAGAAAATACTTTGTAAACTATTTAATTTGTTGTATGTCAGACTGGTGTTTTACAGAAGGTTTCATATTCTTTTATCTGGAACTGGTCTTCCAGAAGAATCCTCTTTCTAGATCAACTTATCTTTTCAAACAAACTCTTTAGTCAAATTTATTGTTTGAGGAGTCTTGAAGCCAGCATGTCTCTCTGTGTTTGCTGTTTCCTCCTTTAGGAAGGAGGGGAGGAAAAGAAGGGCAAACAAGAAAATGAGGTATTGGGGATATGTGCCTTCTGTACTACTTTCCTCACTAGATAAGAGAGCAAAACATGGAGATCCAGCTGCACTGATACTCTGCCTCTGACAGAGCCCTATATTGGATACAAAGCCAGAGGAACCACATGTGACTTTTTTCCTGCTTTATTTTCTCTGCTTTCAGTGTGATCTGGAGAGACACTCAGCTACAGCTGTTGTTATTTATCACTGTACCTTGAACTGAGCGGTGGGAAATTGCCTGTGACAACAAAGAAATTCTCATACAACTGTTTTTCCCTTACTCTAATCTTCTCCTGTTTACAAGCCAGGGCAAAATTTCTTGAGCTTTCTATGTTTTCCATTCTGACCAGTCTGCTGATCTGTACTCTCTGTCCCAGGTGAACTGCTGATCTTCTCCTTTGCTTTTCTTTGCTGTTCTTCACCTTACCATTCTTCAGGTAATTCCTACCCCATCTTGGAAAAAAATACAATCCAGCAAGAGAGACATAACTGCTTTTTCAGTCAGTCCATATTGTTGGTAAAATAAGTTTGCAGGCCCAGAATTGTCTCCTATTTCACCTGTAATGTGTTGATGTAACAAAGTCATGCTTTTTATTTGTCACAGTAATAGGAAAGGCTCTGTAGACAGTATAGCAAAATACCTTCAGGATAAACTTAGATTTCAGCTGCCCAAAAAGAAAAGGACTAGCACAGTGCAGTAGTGCTGCTTTGTTCCTACTTGCCTTTTCTCTTTGATCATCTTGAACAGTAAAAGTGATGGGTGTCTCTGTTCAGAAAAAGAACCTCTGGATCCTGTGCTCCACTGTTGTACTCTACTTTTACTTGTCATAGTGCTTGCACCAGAAGCTTTTCATACCCTTCCAGAGGAGGGAAAAATAGATTCTGTGTTCAGCATGTGCATAGATGATGTTTGGTTCAACACAGTTCCTTCAAGAAGAGAGGTGCATTTTTCTGGCAGGTAGATTTATGAAGATCCTTGGTGACTGAGTAGACACTCTCTGCTTATTTTCCCCTCCTTCCCACCTTGAAATCACATCGCTGATGTACAAACACATCAACTAGTACTTATCACTTTCTGAAGATGCTATTAAAATGAGTAACTCCAGCAAGAAGAGGGGGAAGGCAGTTGGAATGGTGATGGTTTGTAGTGGTTCTTACCTGTGTTTTGAAAAGTAGCTAATGATAAGCTAAAGAGCAAACTGGTGAGACATTAAAAGAACATAAAATAAAACTGATAATGAATAATCTGAGAAATAAATAATGGAAAGTAGCAAAATGTGTGAAATGGAACAGGGAAATTGTCATTTTTGGACATAATAGGTATTGAAATAGCAGACCTTCAAATTATTATCTTTCTGCTTGAGAGGTGTGTGTCACTGAATCATCTCCTGTGAAGTGTGGTAAAATTAAACTGCGGTGAAATTTAAAAAGGCAATTATAGACAATATACAGAGAATGACCTTTATCAAGGATGCTTTTTTTTTTTTCATCACGTGAAGTGCAACTCCGTACCAGGAGGGAAAAACAACATTCTACCCAGAGAAGTAGGAGCTAAGTGTGGAAAAGACTTTTGTAAGCTCTGGAGCTGACTTTTCCTGTCTCATACAGTAAAGAGCCTCTGTATACTTCCTTCTGCATCATATCAAAAGAAGATAATGTCACTTAAATTCTTTCTTGCAAGAGATGGGAAGGATTACTCCTATGGCCCTCAAATCTAGGCTCTGTTCAGCTGCTGTGCAAAGCAACTTCCAGAAGTCTGGGGTACTAAACATAGTTTAATATTTACCATAAACTGTTTAATACGTAATCCTGGAACCACTACAGTGTTAGAATGTGGAGATGGGCTTTTTTTGCCAGAAGAGGCCTAAAGTGCAAAAAAAAAAGTTTGACAGTCATGGTCACTTATATCGCATCACTAATGGGCTACAGTATGAGTGGACTTCATATTTTTTGAACATGAACACTAATCCAACTATTCTTCTGCTTTAAATGCTGTTGGTTCTGATAATGCTTTCAGGTGAGAAAGTTGGAAGCCCTTGATGTTTATCTCATTAACTGGAGCTTGTTGCCAGGCTGCAATCTTAGACAACTGGCATTTTAGCACCATCACCTGTGCAAATTACATAGAATAAAAGTTGAAAAATACTCTAAGACTGCAGTGGATACCTGGACCTTTGAAGACAGTGCTTCTGGAAGAAGTGGGATCATGCAGTCCCTCAGGCAGGGTATTATGGTGTAGAGGGTTTCTGCTTGGTCCGTTTTATTTGGCTGGGTTATGTGAGCACTTCCCGGTCTCTTAAATCTACAGTATCTTAAATCTAATGTTACAGTCTCCTTACTAACATTTCCTATTTGTATTACCCTTTTACAGATGAGGTAGTAGGAGGGAATTCATCCCAAGGAACAGAGGAAGCTGGTGGAGGGGAAGGGAACCCACACCTGCAGTATCTGAGGCATGTGTTCTCACCTCCAAACAGCCCTTCCTCCCTATCATAGTGTGACTCCTAATGATAGAGTGGGCAAGAAGAGAAGGGGAATGAAATGGGAAGCCCAGAGCTTATATGGAGGAAAGCCTGAGACTTCAGGAGATAGGTTCTTCAGCAGAGTAGGCAGACCATATACTGATTGCACAAAAAAGCTGTTTCTGAGAAGTGTGTGGTTAGCCTTGGCAGTATAAAGAGTTGAGAGGAAACTTCTAGATATATCAGAGTAGATTTTTTTAAAATGCACGTAAAAGAAAACTAGATTTCCAGTAGAAACTAAAATAATTGCCTCTGTATTTCACTTCTGTCATCCTTCAAAGCTGCAAAGTGGTAAGAAATTACAGCACAATGTTCCCACTAAAGCTGAATGAAAAGTGAGTGCAACCAATCTCGAAGGAGAGAGATCCACTACAGTAACACTGCTAGAAAATAAGCAGTTGGAATTACACTTGTAGATTTTATAACCTGAACCCAAGCAGCCTGAACCCTTTCAGTGTTCCATTACTACGTTCATATTTTAATATCTCCGATATTGATATTATTCTAATTTTAGGGGCTTGCAGAAACGCCCCCATTAGTTGGAATGCTTTCAGGAAATGGGGTTTTGTTTTTAAAGGAAAGGAATGGGATCCAGATAAAGCCTAGACCTGAGCTTACATAGGTTTGAATGCAAATAGCACTTCTGAGGAGAGATGAGTTGGGCTTTGGTTTACATACTTTGCAAAAAAAACCTTTTTGTTTTTGCGTACTTCGTATGCAGGGATGTTGTCAGGGTGTGCAGTGGGTATATTTGGGTTGTATTGACATATTAGCCTGTAGAAAATTGCAATATATGGAAAGCATTACAATATGCAAATATCAATCGGCGGTTTGGACGTCGCAAGAGCATAGTGGTTACTAGTAACTCACAGCAAAGTTTTGTTAGTGTGGAGAAAAAAGGAAGTGAAGAGTGTGTCCTTCATTGGAAGGAGCATGTCATGTTAGGCATTCTGTACAGCATCTAGCACTAACCCTGATTGTGCCTTAGAGGCACACATCTATTAAGTGGTTTTGTTGCATTATGCTAGTAATGTTGCTTTTCAGCAGACTGTATCTCATAGCATTAAGGTGGTGATAAAGGTCTGATTCTCAGTCTTGTGTTTGAATTATTTTAAAACTTTGAGGTTTTTAATGGGACTCCTGGGACCAAAGGGATGTGACAAGTGTTGTCTGCTGGGGTGATGTCTACTTGTTCTCCCATTTTTTGAGTGTCAGTGTAGGGGCAAGTGGTCAGAAGTGACAAAGAGCAAATGTTTCAGTGAAATGTTGCTGGCTTTCATGTTCTACTCCATTTAGGTCTTGCATCAGAGAGCAGTTTAGACATATGTCCTCTAATATCAGTGTTTCAAAAACTATGGGGTTTTTTTGAAGAAAATAATTATCTAGGTTTACTTTGACTTTTTTTTATATGTAATGTAAAGTCCCTTTGGCTATCAGGCCTCTTGTGTGGGGAGGTACATCCTTTTGACAAGTAATATGCTTGAAGTAATGCTTTATTTTGTGAAGTACTCCTAGAAGAAATGTTTGTTGTTGTTTTTTAAATAGTAAGAACTTGAGCAATGCAACTTCTGTTCTCAGTTCCCTGCAGAACCTCTTTAAACCTTACAAGGAGGTAAAAAAGAAGCATGCAGTTGGCATGACTATTTAAAAAAAAGAGGGGTGGGGGCAGCAAAGGAAAACCTGGCTAGAGTCTCCAAAGAAAGATGTCATCTTGTTTTGAAGAGGAGACAATGTAATTTAGGAGTTCATTTCATCAGGTTAAAAAAAAGGTTTTAATGGAATCTGATGACACTGGTCAGCAGCTTTCTGCGTTGGCACTGTTACATCCTAACCAAGTTACATTCTTAGTGATGTACCATGTTATGCTGAAAATCTGTATCATCTGCAGACACTCAGGCTCAAAGTAACATTTATACCTTTGTTTTCAGCTGCTACAAATCAGGAGAAATTCTTCCAGCTGTTGAAAGGGATCTACTGTCTGCCATAGTATCCTCACAGCCAAGCTTAAGAAGGGTGGATTGGGTGATTGTGCAGTGAGGTGGATTGGGAACTGGCTGAAGGAC
>WTSP01168729.1:0-32387 GCA_025331215.1 Actenoides lindsayi | reverse complement strand
TTTAAACCTGTTCTTTTATATATTTTTATAATTTATATTTCAGTGTAATTTATGTAATATTGTATTTTTAAAAAATAATTTCAGCACCACAAATAAAAGTATGCAAATGCATTATTTAATGTCTAAGTCAACAGGTTAATTTTTTACCAGCATTCAGCTACATGATTCAAATCCTTGCACATTTGTAATACTATTCCCAGATTTCACTCAGTCCCCACAGATATTTATTGAGTTTTGTTGTTTTTGATTTGTTGTTTCCTTCCTTACAGTGAAATGTAAAAATCTTTTTTTTAACTTCATCATAATAATAATTTTTACATTTCATCATATTCTTTTTGGCAGAACTATACACCAGAAATTTTCAAGCTTTTGAAATAATTATTGATCAAATTTAGTTCCTAGATACATAGAAAGTGAATCCTTTATCACTGTTCTTCATCAGCTTCAAGGCAGTGACTCTTTCAGACTGCTTCACAAAACACCACAAAAAAGAAGTGTAAAAGATTTATAGGCTTGAACCTGTAAATATTTTCTTCCCCTTCTGCAAGGCACACAGGGTCTTCAGTAGAGATTCAACTCTAGTATAAATAATGGCAGGGCTGCTTACCAGTACTTCATGGCTTTGAGTATAGGAAAGACATGTGCTTGTTCCTTGTTCCAATAGGGTTGGGAGAAATGTCTGTTCCAAACAAACCAACCTCGTAAGAGCTCTGTTATGAAGCAAATGATGCTACCTCAAACGTCCTCCATAGCAATGGCAGTTACCCACAAACTGGATTTCTGGCTGTGTTTTACAAGACTTTTGGTTTTGTTATAAATCTTCTTAATTATGTCCTTGGAGATAGGGAGTGTGCGTAACATGAAAGCCACATTGTCTTCAGTTGCCCTATCCTGTTCAAAACCAACTTTTTTATGTGATGCATCATTCCTATGCTCTCAAGCACTGATTTTTTACATCTGGATTTTAAAATGCTGTATTTTCTCCATTTCTACAGCTGACGTCTTCGCATACAACTGCTGTGAAAACCACGTCTCTTCACAGCAGTCATTACTAGGGGGAAGTGTTTCTCTTTTGATGGCTTTCTTAGAACAACCTGAAAGACTCTCTCAGTGGCTGGGAGAGTTTGCAGTAACCCCCAGACTTTTCCATGGCAGGAATCCACATTCGACTATTAGAGTGTGCTAATCACAGCTACTCTGGTCAACCAGGTGAGAGTTCTTAACAGGGAATTCAGAAGCAATAGCTTCTTAAATCACCTCTCAACTAAGATTACTGCCAGTTCATTTGAAGCTAACAGGACACACCACCTTCAGCAGTCAGTTCAGTTTAATGTTGGCCCTGAAAAACTTTGCATAGTCAGACACACATTCCAGTTGAGCAGATGAAGCACATCATTGGTTACAGTATTTTACACAGTTACTGTGAGGCTTAACTTCAGCCTATATCTGCAAGCATGTTTTCTTTGCAGATGTGTGGTGTGTTCAAATGTCATTGTAGACTGTAAACAACTACATGTTTTCAAAAAAGAATAAAAATTTGCTCTTAATATTATAAAATCACTTATTAGTTTCCTTAATTTTTGCTTAACTTTTGAATTCAATTGTAAGTTTACTTTCCATTCATTTAGTTTGACTTGAAAACATCCCACAAAAATGTACAGACTTCATATTTAGCTCTGTGTTATACTTGGGACAGTAAAATAACATTTGTAACATGGCAACATCAGTGTCATTCTGATCAGCTATGCCCAGCCTCGATAGATGCCTCGTGAGAGCAAACCCCTGCACTCATTCAAAAAATCCATTGATAAAGCACTTGCAGTAATGGAAATTTACCCTTTGCTGCTTTATGAATGTTTATTTTAAAAACAGACCAGTTCTCTTATTCATTGATAGAAAAATTATAGACATAACAAATAGATTGAATATCAGGTCGGACATCAGATTTCTAAATCTGCCAAGAAGTTAGACTTCTTTTTTTCTTATGCTGTTGGGGCCATAACTGTGTTTTTACATGTACAGTGTTTTTACAGCGAACCATTATTTCAACTTGCATATTTTATAGCAACACCTTGTTATGCTTAACAAACATATGACAGCTATATAATCTCCTATGTGTGTGTTCACACATATATAATGATGGGAGGAGCTGTAACTTTTCAGAAACTTAGTGCATTGTTGCTAGCATCTGCTTTCAAAGTAAATATTTTTTTTAAAATCCCATGCCTCTGTCCAATTTTCTTTTCAGTGCATTCTTACTCTGAATAGTCTTTCTTCTTGAACTTTATAAATGTTCTTGCCAGTTAACTGGGAAATGTTAATCAAGGGCCTCACTTAACAGGGAACTGCAAATTATCCAACATGTTAAGTTTTCCGATAGCCATCTTTCGAATTTGATTATTGTCACTGTTTTTCACCCACCACATAGAGACAATGCTTTGACTATTTTATAAATTGCATTATGAAGGATTTTTTTCATCACTGTAATAAATAATAATTCTACTAAATTCTTACAGAACATCACTCTAGTGAGCTATTAACAAGCTCTTAATAGTTATCATTTCAATACATCTGGTAAGTATTGTAAATCTTAAAACAGAAAAATTACTCAAAGACAGAAAAGCCTCACGGGCCTTGCTGCAACCATGAGAGGATTACCTTGGTTAGCACATGCAGAAACAGAAAATGTCAGATTTGGAGGACTCATTGCAGTTCCTGTGGCTGGTTTGCAATGCGGGCACCTTTAGATGGCAGTCTGACTATTTCGTCGCTGGGTTTCCCACTCTTCTAGTTGCTTGAGTACTGCCTGTGGGATAGGTCATAACTTTTATGTGAATGCGTGGGATGACAGCTTCACCTATTCTCCTGCCTGCTTGAATTATATGACACTTTTAAATCAATAGAAAGGAAGGGCAGGCCAAGGGGGCTTTATTTTAAACAAGCTCTTGAGACGTTTATAATATGTGCCAGGCGTAGAGCAAACTGGGATAAGAACTATATGAAGGTAATTTCAACTACTTTAGCTCCTCTCCTTCTCTCATCAACAAAAGTAAATTTTGTCCTGTGATAGTAAGATATGCAAATGGGCTTCAGCCATGCCAGCCTCACACTTTTATATCCCTATGGCTATGTCTGCAATGAGAAGTGCACTTTTCCTAAGGCACAGCTCCTACTTTCCTCCCAAGCAGCACAGACTGGCTTCTGTCTGCTTTCCAAAATCTTTGAAGACCCTAAGTGAATGCAGGCATTGTCCAGACCTCTTCTATGTGGTTGTGGCCCTCAGAAGTTTTAATTCTTTCTCTTTCTTTGCATTTTCTTTTCTGTTTAATTCTGAACAGAATTTTGTGGTTTATTTGTCTACAGCATGAAATCAAGGGATTACTGCATTTCGTATCGTGTGTGACACAAGGTATTTCTGGGGGCACATGTATGAGTCAATGACCTGTTGGACTATCTTTGGAGACCTGTGAAGGTCAGAGAGAAAGAGGCCCTGCCATAGGCTGTTTTTTATATCCATCTCCCATACAAGGGTCTTTAGGGACCATGCAAGGTCTTTAGGGAATCATGACTAGACCAACACCTGGATTTTGTCCTGGAGGAAGCCAGTTGCTTCAGTCCAAAAGGGAGCCCAGGGACAAAGTAGCACTTGTCAAACAGAACTGAGATCCATCTGTGAGCCAAATTTTTTGGATGATGTAGAACTTTGAATTAACATTTCTTTGGCTATTTGACAGAGCTGGATGATGGTTTAAAAATTAAGATATGACAGTAATGTTGGCAATGCAGTGCTTTCAAAAAAAGATGGTGGTTACCTTCAAATTGCTTTTTTTTTTCTAGTATAATGAACAACTCTGGCTGACTTTTCTAGATGTTTGACTTTTTATGCTTTTGAAAAAAATCCTGATATAAACTTATTGCATCTGTAAGATTTTCATTAAAATATAACCTACTACAAGAAGAAGTACTAATGGTGATGAACTAAAAGAACAACAAATTTTAATTAAACTTTTAATTAAAAATATTTCTTACTGCTTTTATTGATGCCAGACTATTTTTCTTCAGTCTCCATTTATGGTTATTTTATGCTCCTGATCTGTTTGACTTCAAATCTTACTACAAAATAAATCTTGTTGAACATATTTTACTGTGTCACTGGAACAACAGCTGAATAGTGCTTAGCAATTTAGGCTGGAAGTTTATTAATTGTGTAAAAGAAGACTGAATAACGTTTTCTTAAAAGGAACAATTAATTTCCCATGATTTGTTCATTTTTTTTCTCAATAATGCACAAAGCGTACTGAAATATGATCTAAAAAATTACAATCCTACCTGTGTTTTTTAGATGCTGAAAACCTCCATTTAAACAACTAGTTATGGTTTAATTTTTTACATAACAAAAGGAAGAAAATATGAAAAGTTGATCATATGTAAACCTCTATAATTTTTTGTGTTAACCAGACAGCTGTCAAATTATTTGGTGTTCACAAACCCTTTTAGGATCTAAACTGAGTTATGATTTAAAAGGTTATAAATGAGTTAGAATTCAAAATGTAAATCTTACTGGGATTTGACAAGTGCATCTACAGGTTATAACTGGAGTCAGAACTTTTTTCCCAGACACCTTTCTGTATACATCTATACACTGAATAGTCTTAAAAAAAACCCAAAATTAGATAAAAAATAAACTTCCACTGTAGTTTTAACTTCAGTTGTAAAACACTGACTTCTAAAAGTCAAAATATTTGTAAATACCTATGCTAAACAGGGAAACATGCAACATACAAATGAACTCATCTTCTCTCTTTTGTATAGCATACATAACTAAAATTACATTCTCTGATTCTTTACATTATTTACACTTTTACTTAGTTGATGGAGATCCATGGGGCTCTTTAGCCTGGAGAAGAGAAGACTGAGAGGGCAGGGGGGTTGGACTTGATGATCTCCAGAGGTCCCTTCCAACCCGTACCATTCTATGATTCTATGACTCTATGTAAAATTCTACCAAAACAGAAGTTTTTTTAAACTTCCATTCTACATTGGGGTAAAATGATTCTAAAGAGCAGCTTAGTATTGGGCCATCAAGACTGTTCACAGATTTGTCAAAAATAATTTAACCATGCAACGTGGACCAACTATAGGACCAAACAGAACCATATTTCTTTTCACTTCTTCCAATTGAATCACACCATCAAAAGTATTCTTCCATAGTCTCTACTAATGTTTTAGCTGAGTCTTGCTGAAATTCCAGTATATCCACATTAAGGTTGTCTATACAGAGTTCCAATTTTTAAGTTGAATTTTCAAAGAAAAGATGTAGATTGGAATAGGTACAGTACCCAAATTTGAACAACTATTCACTTAGAAAGAACATCTGAAAAGCTCACAGCTGTCTAAAATAAATGGGTGGAGCAAGTACCCAGAGTGTGAGTGACATAGCATGTGCTAAAGAAAGGGAGATGTGTGGGTAGCACACATCTCTATGTTGGTAATAGAAGTGAATCCAAGGCAGTCTCTTGGGAAAGAGGATGTGTATTCAGATCATCCTAGAGGAGGAAAGTGAAGCTCTCCTACGGGCCAGAGGTGGGTTTTAAAATTATGGGACAAGGCGGAATTTGAGGCCCTCTCCCATCTTCATTGTTTTTCTTTAGCTAGCTTACCTTGCTGACTGGTGTAATGTTTTCAGCATCATTTTGATGCCCTTTGGTATTATCGCATAGTTACCAAAGTGTCTAACTTGGATGGTATGAAATCTTCCAGGACCTGGCGAAAAACACCGTGTCACTAGGATTGTGATAGCTGATTCCCATTTCCAGATCAATCTGAAAACTGATTAAGCATTTGCATTTTGTTCAGTGTTGGGTGCATAAATTATGGTTATTCAGAGCTTCTTTTCATTTAAAAAAAAAAAAAAAAAAAAGGACTTGGTATCCTTACACATTCCTATGCAACAGAATGGGTTAACCACAATCAGAAAAATCCTGAAGGATCTACTTCTGCTGTAGGTCAGAGAAGTAATTTACAGAAACTGTGGGCTTTAGTGAAGCAAAATTTACATATTGTTGGAGACAAACACCTACTAAAATTGAACAGTCATCCTCTTCAATTTTTTCATTTGTATCTCAATACAGCTGCAATGAACTTAATTTCTTTTTCTTTATCCTTAATGACTAGGAATATGATTATCCCTCAGAGAAAAGCTTTCAACCAAACTGCATAAAAGCACTTCTGCTGTGACACTGGTGTCTATGAACCATGATTTGTGCTTGTTAATGTGCTGCTGTAGCAATAGATAAGGATAGAAGTGTGTGGTCAGAGAGGCCAGGGTTGAGTATAAAGACTCTTTGGGGACTCAGCAACAAACTATTCACTAAAATAAATCATGAAGTGTTAAAGTAAAAAAATAAAATCTTCTTCACAGGAATGAAGAAATCACCAGATATCAATGGAATTACATTTAGTGCACTTATGTATCATTCAGTAGACAATAGGGAATGTACTAATTGATTTGGGAGAGGACAAGATTTGTCCAGTTGAATCTTTTAACAACAGTTAGAGTCTTTTCCACCCTATTAGTGTCCCCAGCAGCAAAGCCATGGCCACAGGAAAGCACTGAAATGAAGATAAGTTTAAAAACCCCAGACTCTGGATGCTTTAATACATTTATATCAGTGCTGGGGTAGTATTTTTTATATTTTTTTCCACCAAAAATCTGACTTTCTTGCTATTCTTAAGAATTCTGTTTAATCAAAATTGCCATAGTCATCTGAGACAAATGAAATTTGACTTGGGTTTCCTGGATGTTTAGAAGACATCTCTGCCCACATATAGTGTCTCTGCAGCTTATTTGCCTTTCTTCAGAAAAGCAGAGATTTCCAAAAGATATCTCTATGTGTCTTTGTTTCTCTATAATAAAGCATCTTCTTTCTTAAAGGAAGCCTCTTTCCTGTAGGACTGAGTTACTCACTGTCAAACAGATTAACCCTCACCTTTCTAGTCCAGTCTATCAGATCAAATATTTTTCTATTGTAATGAAAGCTGATATAAGGCTGAAATCCACTTTTAAACAAAGTATAGGAAAAGAAAACCCTACAAAGAAATTGACATCAAAATCTGGTTTGATAGATAAGTACTGTAGACTACTATACCTGAGCTGTGGCAAAATGTTTTCTCAATCCACTACTAGGTCCTAGAGAAGCACTTTTTTTCCTCCTATGATTTCTCCTTTTATTGCCAAATATTTATTTCTCATTTCAAATCCATTTAGTGGACAAGATACTACTTCCAGGCATGGAGAGTCTGCACATCAATGGAAGTGACACTTCCCTGAATTATAAGCACTGAAATATGGAGTTTACAAAGGTGTAGAACAGCCTGAATGGGATGTTTAAGAAAGGCTGATGATGACAGTGTTTACTATGCCTCATTTGTAAGAGGTGTCTGAGAAAATATCTGGTTAGCTCTGCTCCTGTTTCATAACCACAACCATAGTTCAGAATCTACTAGTTTCCAAAGTCTTCCACCTATTTCTGAAGCTTGAACCACTATCTGCCACCCTCTTCTATCCTCAATAACCTCCATGCTACGTATAGCACACTAAAATTTACTGAACAGCAATTATTCAAGTCCTTTCTTTTAGGGAGGGAGAAAAAAACCCAACACTGTGACTTAGTGAATATGTACTTATTGAATTTAAGTGTAGGAATTTCAGACTTATACCTCAATTATACCTGAATTAAGAGGTGAGGGCACTCCCATAGGATGAAGATGGTGTAGGTTCAGGTCTGCTGCACTAGAAGATGAGGATGTGTGTTGGTCTCCAATTGTCCAGATAAATTCACCAAAAATGCCATCTTTATTCCTCTTTTTTTTGTGAGGTCTGATTGAGGAGGTATTTTCTCAGAATTTTTTACAAGACTGGCTTGAACTGACTGTGAAATGGACAGAAAAAAAACATGATTCAAATATTCATGAAAATACATTCTTCGTTTTTGCTAACACTGATGTATTTTTTATTTTCCCTGTCTTTTTCCTATCCTCACGTTTCCTTCCAGATTTTTCTCCAGTATCTTGCTCCTCAGAATACAACTTTTGAGCATGCAGACTTGAGATTTTTCTCTTTTGTGCCAAAACCATCCACATTTATGACACTTTGGATTTCATTTTCTCTGACTTTGTCTAATGAAATATTGGCTTTTGTGAGGTTTCTGTGAGTTTAACCATTTAATCTTGAAGGCCAATTCTCTTGCCCTGTTTGCGATTACATAAAAGGTAGTCTCATGTATTGCTGCCCAAAAGGGTTGTGGAGTCTCCTTCTCTGAAGACATTTAAAACCCACCTCGGCGTGTTCCTATGTGACCTGCTCTAGGTTGTCCTGCTCTGGAATGGGGGTTGGACTAAATGATCTTTCAAGGTCCCTTCCAACCCTTAACATTCTCTGTGATTCTGTGTTCTATAGATGTTTTGTAGATGAAACAGTAAATCTTACAGGTTGGAATAGAGAGGAACAGAGTGTTATACATTTGATTAAAGACTATTCACTGCACTATTTGCTGGTGGAACTGTATCTTCTGCTACAAGACAACTCAGTTTCCTAACAAGGCATTGCCTTCCTGGCCTTTCTCATGCATTGAAAATGAGCTTCATCAAAAGGACTGTTTATTCTTAGGTGATTTTATGTACTATGTCAATATTAATCAGTACATACATTTCTGTAATTTAACAGTTTTTCTACTGTTCTCATCACATTTCATTTTTACTGTAAGCAAAGGTGCACAGAAAATATTGATTGTGAAGCTGTCAGGTCAGGTGACAAGGTTCTAAAAGAATCTGAGGATTTTTAATTTTATTTTTTAAAAGGCAGTTTGCTGTTAAGATTTTGACAATTATTGTTTCCTGCTTGATATGTGTTACTGTACATTCTCTCTACTAGAAACAAGACAGCATAGTAGGAAGGATGTGGTTTCCCTAGTAGCAGTAAGTATCACATTGGAATGGGAACTATGTTAAATAAATATTTCCATAATTAAAAAGAGTCAAATATCACTGACTTACAATTCCATAAATACTTGGGAAAATTTAGGTAGTTAAATAATGAAGAAATATTGCAATCTGCCATGTAAATAATTTTCAAAATAATCACACTTGCGAACCAACTTCTTTAGACAGTCAATGAGTTTGTCCACTGAAACACAGTAATAGCTGCAGTAGCTTACTTATGAAATAGTGTCATCTGTTGAACACCAAGGCTAATAAAACAAAATTTAGCCTCAGGCTGGTACTGTACAATCATTATAGCTTTAACTTACAGTATATACGTACTTCTAATTATGCTCATATGCTTATACTGTTCATTGTACCCATATATTAAATTTTGGTGATTAAAGTCATTAACATCTTAAATAAAACCAGACAAAACTATGGGATGAATATGAAGAAGCATAGAAAATGATGTTTTCATTCCCAAATGTATTAGGATTTTAACTTTTTTTTTTTTTTTTTTGATGTATAAATATAGCTTAATCATTATATATGCGTTTCAAAATTCCAAGTTCTCTTGAAGATTTGTGGAAGGAGTGAAAATAATTTTCCTGTGAATTTTCATGTCTTAGGGTGTAAAAGTGCTGAATCAGAGCTTCTTGCAACCCCCTTCCTTCTTACTCTCTCAATTCTCACTTCTCTGACTCTCATTATGCACCAAATTTAGTAGTTTTACCATAGATGCAAAACTTTTGAGCAGGGAAGAAAACCCAAAGAAACAAGATCACACTGACCATAAATATATAGTGCAAATCAACCACTACCAGACCACTGTCTTGGAAATATTAACTTTTTGTTTGTTTGTTTAATTTTCACCTTTCCTTAACTTGTTTTTCACAAATACACTAATTTTGATAATGGAATTTTTTTGAAATTGAACTGAAGGGTGATGTGGATTAGGAGAAAATGATATCTTTTCTTTCATACTGTTCAGAGAACAGACCTGGTAAGAAAATCAAAGACACTGACAGAGATGGGGCAAAGCAGAGAGAAAAAGAGCTAATAATAATTTCTCTTGGCAACCATGGGTTAGCTGCTGTTAATAGATGTGATTATTCAGCCCATCTTTAATTTGTGATCCAGAGTTCACTTTTTCTCTTTCGAACTAAATAACAAAATGCCCTCAATAACTAGCATTCATTATTAATGATGTTACACTTCTATAAAACATTTGTGGTTTTGAGGAGTTCGTCTTTAGAGAATATCTAAGAAATAAATGTAAGGCTGTGTTGGTGGACAACCATCTAGAAAAGTATCACAACTTTGAAGCATTTTCTCACTCCCAGTGAGAAATTACTCAAGCCTCTGTCTCCTACTTATAGTGTCACCAAATACTGAAGATGTTTCCAGCCTGTGATCTTTGTTAGGATGGATATCCTTTTTAAGGCAGCACCTTATGTCACTGTTCTTTTTTTTTTTTTTTTTTATTATGGTTCTTGGCTTATCTAGTGAACTGTTCTGTGAGGACTCACTCCTCTCTTGTATTGAATTCTGCCCTTGACATATCACTAACATAAAATATAAAAAACAGAATAAAACTAATTCAAGAAAGCAAATGAAATTTAAAATATGATCAAAGAAATAGTATGTGTCTAAGAACAAGTTCAAGGTTATTAGTAAGTGCTGATTATTAAATTGCTTTTCTACCCTTATTCTCTCAACATCAGGTTAGCCTGTCTTAGGGGAGTGATGGATAGTGCAAATTAAGTGTCATTCTGTAAGGTCTCTGTGATGTTTTCTGCCTTAAACCAACATCCTCTCTGGCCTTTATCATCTGTTTTTCTGGCGTGAAACAGCCTTGGAGTCTCAGTTGGCTCTTGCCAAAATGTACTGGTATGGACCTTCTCCTCTCCCTGGCTCCTTTAGTGATGCAGCCAGACCTAAAAGAGCAGAGACTGACCTCTCTCCAGTGAGTGTATGATTCCCATGTTAGTGAGTGTATGATTCCCATGTTCAGCAAGTTGCCCATATTCTGTCACACCATTCTCTTCAACTCCCAGCCGACTTTCTACCACTCCCATCAGACTGCCTCTGCCTTCATTAATTTATGAGGCAGGACCCTGCAGTGCGCTGGCCCAGGCACTTGCTCACTGAGCTCAGAAGCTTCCTAATTGCCTCATCTCAGGTTTCACCTTCTTTGCAGCCTGATGGCCACATCAGACCTACTAGAAGTCAAAGGGCTTCCTGCACTCATCCTCCCTGTTAGTTTTTAATAGGGACCCCTGGAAACTCTTACAGGAGATAAGAGACTGTGGGTGTATAAATATTTATACTATAGCCTGACATACCTTAAAAATAACTTGCAGTTTTTCTATGCTCTTATAAATGATTTTAAGCCTTATCTGATTTAGAAAGAGGAATATAAACTATCACTTCCAGCTAATAAAAATCTTCAGGAATTGGTTGCTTTGGGTTGTTATTTTTAGGGTGTATTTTGCATTAGCCACTGTGATTATACAAGTTTAGAGTTTTACTTGAGGGAAAAGCTTTATTAGCAAAAGATAAGATTTTTTTTATGTGCTCACATAGATGTGGTTAATCTTCACAGCACCAAGTATATAATACCTTTCAGACAAAATAACATAAAGAAAACCACAGAGGTTACCCCTACCATGTGGCTTATAATCAAAGATGCATATCCTGCATCCTGTACTTACGTGAATAGTCCTCTTGTCTTAGTAACACCTACAGGAGCAGTACAACTGTGTCTGACTCAAAGCCATCAGATCCTCAGTTGATGTAAATGATAAAGCTCCATGTTGATCAAGACAGGTCTGTCATCAACTGGCAGCTAGTGGAGATACGGTCTACAGAGGGCAACAGAGGGTCATTTAAAATTGCCTTAAATAAAGTAGGGAATAACTGTGGTGGTTCAGTGAGGAAAATCAGAAAATAAGAAGTTTGGCAACCAGAGTAGGAAAGTATGAAGAAATAGCCACAACATCAGTCCTTTGACTACTCTGAGTAGTTGCTCCCTGTTACCCTGGCAGATTTGAAGGTCTGATTCTGTCTTGTCACAAGTGGTATTTGCAAAATGATCAGCTGCTTAACCAATACTATTGATTTGCAGTCTTCTAGGAAGGGTAAAACTACTCAGCAGGCTGCAAGAAACAAAGACAACAGGAACGATCTAGGTCACTGGGACATGACAGCACCAGGCAAGGTTTTTCTCATGTTCCCTGGTTTAAAAAACCCAAACCTGATGGTGTACAGAGACACAGAAATAAGGAGCTTAAACACCCTCCCACCTTGTATTATTATTTTACTTTTCAAGCACATTTGTCACGAGGCTCATCTAAGCACTGCACTGTTAGAAGTAAAGCAGAGATGTATCAGAGGGTATAGAAAAAGGGAGGAGGTCAAAACTGGGTGAATGCAGGTAGTCACCCTTTCAGAACTCCACAAAACAGGTGTTCATGTTGCATTATCATGTGTGCAAGAAAGTGACAGGTACATATGTTTTCATATGACTGTGTATATAGAATCATAGAAACATTTAGGTTGGAAAAAACCCATTAAGATCAAGTCCAACAGTTAACCCAGCACTAACAAGTCACCACTAAACTATGTCCCTAAGCATCACATCTACACGACTTTTACATACCTCCAGGACTGTGTACATAAACCACCCGCAGTATAAGCTGGTTTAAAATTATCTTTACTGATATTTGTAATGGATTCTTCCATTTATATGTGCAAATTAATGGTCTGTTTCAATGAAATACTCCTCTGTACTAAGTGGTGGGAACAGATGATTTCTTAGTCATGTGGTCACTGTGCATTGTGCAGGTGTTCAAATGTGTAAAACTCTACATTAAGGTTTTCGTTTATTACTGCCAAATAGAAAAAAAATGAGATAGATTAGATATGGTGAAGAAAGCCATTCTGGAAGGTTATTTAAATTAAATATAGCCTATGGAAATATTTGACTTTTTTCATTTATTTCACTCTGTACAGGGCTCCTTTAAGATTGACAATGTTTGAGAAGGCTGTCTTCTGTTCTAGGTAATCCTTAAGTAGATGCCCATGTCAATTTTCTTCAGAACTTCTTGATGACAACTGTAGGAGAGAGAAATATTTTATAATCTAGTCTTTCAGTGGGTTTTTTGGGAGCTGGATTTTTTTTTTATCTTGCTGGAAACTGCCTTTGCCTTCCTACTGTAAATAAGGTGCAAGTAACCTACTTTGATAAATGCCTATCTTTCTTCATTACAAACATTGACAAACCTTTCTGTATTTATCAGGTGACAATAAGCAGGCTTTGGCAATAAGCCTGAAAGAATGAAAACAACTTAAACATATCCTTGTCAAGACTAAGATAAGCTTTTAAGGGGAGGTAAGAGTTGAATTTTAGTGTATGTATCAGTAACCTCAAAGTCATTACTTTCTGATGCTTAGAAAATCAGAATGATATTGTAACTTTCAGTCTGCAAACAGCCTCTGTAAAACTACTGCAACTTATTTCATTGATAGCAGTTCCAAGTTGTGGCCTCTGAATTTTAATGCAGCTCATGCTGTGGAAAAACAATCTGTAATGGTAATATAATTTTATTAATCAGGCTATGTTTGGGTTGACAATCCTGAATTCATAATTAGTCTATAAGCAGTCTGAGCTCTATATGGGGTCATTCAATTTTTTTAGCTAAGTCAGGCTGTCTGAGGAAAGTGGTTGTTTGAAAGGTCAGGCTGACAAGGGGTGAACAAGAACAAACAAAACCTATGTAGTCCCTTCCCACTTTTGTAGAACTCCTCCTCACAGCCAGGCTACCGGAGGTCTGCAGGAGTCCACAGCCACATCACTTGCTGTTTTGTGCCTCTCTCTGCTCCCAGACCTTTAGTTCCCACTGCTGCTCATTCAGGATGGAGCTCCTCAGAAAGCTGAAAGCAATACCAATATGTATTTTCTTTTTCTAATATATAATATCCCTAGGAATAAAAAACTTACTTCTATTCTCTCTCCCAGTGGCCCATACTGCTACTGTGGATTCCAGATCATACAAACATTAAGTCCTAAATTTGTCAAATCAAAGGTGATTCTGTACTTTCATATACTTTAAAATTCTGTTTTTTCCTGACTTCTACCTGTCATGCAGCTCAGCTCTTGGCATTAACAAAAAACAGTGTTTATGACTATCCACTATAAAGAACACAAAGCTGGCATACTGGCATCTAGATAAAGTTACAGATCTCAGGGACGCTTTCAAGTTGCAAGAGGTAAATGAACAACCAGGAGAAGGTGGTAATAGATTACAAGGCAGAGTATGTCAGAATATGAAGACCAGAATGTCAAACATGAGGATCCTCCTATGGCCTGCTTGAGGTTTTTTTTTAAGAAGTCCTTCCCTTCCCTTGAATTTGTTTTCTTCCCCTTACTCAGAAATTAAAAACATGATTTTAAAGCCAAGAAAGCAATTGGAAACTGTTCAGACTGTTAATATTTTATGTCTTGTTAATGGAATGAGTGGCACAAAAAAAAGACTGCATATTTAAATGACAATATATGGACTTTGAGATATTTCAAGAATCATAGAATGGCAGGGTTTGGAAGGGACCTCTGGAGATCATTCAGTCCAACACCCCCTGCCAGAGCAGGATCACCCAGGGTATGCCACACAAGAACAAATCCAGGAGGGTCTTGAAAGTCTCTAGAGCAGGAGACTCCACAACCTCTCTGGGCAGCCTGTTCCAGTGCTCTGTCACTCTCACAGTGAAGAAGTTTTGAGTTGGAACTTCCTGTGTTTCACCTCTCTATCATTACCCCTCATCCTATGACAGGGCACCACTGAAAAGAGCCTGGCCCCTTCTACTTGACACCCACCCTTCAGATATTCGTAAACATTAATAAGATCCTCTCTCAATCTTCTCTTCTTCAGGCTAAACAGCCCCAGGGCTATCAGCCTTTCCTCATAAGGGAGATGTTCCAGTCCCTTAAGCATCCTCATTGCTTTCCGTTGGACTTACCACCAGTTTCCCCAGTCCGCCAAAACTAAGTGCAATTCACTGTGTTAGCACGTAGTGCTCAAGTGTCTACTTAGCACAGAAATAGTGTCTGCCACCGAGGAGACTGTCTGGAACAGAGGAATCCTATTTAAGATTCCTAGTAAGGAACTGTGATGTGAGAGGGTGCAACTGGAGATAGTCTGCTTATTCCACAGAATTGAAAGTATGGCTTAAGGTAAAGAAGGAAAAAAGTAAAAGCCAATTCACCCCTTGGCTGGCAAGTCAATTTGCAGCAGATTTCTTTGACTTTGGGAATGGTAAGATGCTGGCATGACATTTCTAATAAGGAGCAACTACCAAATATCCAGATCTTCCCAAGAACCCACCAGGGTGACCCTCACCAATAGCTAAGATCATGTGCCCTTTTTCAGGACAGGCAGCACAGATCCTCAGTATTGCCAGCCCTCTATGTGGTACTCACCAGCCCATGCACTCCTCTTTGGGGTGCACTCACTTAACCTGTAGTGTGCCTGATCTGAAAAGCAGAAAAAAGTTTATTAAGCCATTATTTTTAAAATAGGACCTGCCAGATTTCTTTCTATTTAAAATCAGTAACAAAACCTATATTGATGTTTGTGAAAAATAAATTATATTTTAAAATACTACCCTGAGATTCATTGGAAACAAACAAACAAAAAAAAACCCAACAAAAAAAAACCCACAAAAGAGCCAATATAACAGTATTTTTCCAGTGTATTAATATCCACTTCTAGTTTTCCTTTGTAATTCTACACTATCCTTTCTTTCTCCACTACTTACTCTTCCTTTTGTAAAACAGATGTTATAATTTTAAAATGAAAATATTACAGTTTTACAATGAAAAAACCTTTTTAGCAATAATATAAAAACTATTTGTTGTTCTGCATGTTTATCATTAACTGAGTATATTTATCATTAACAATCATTTATTGGCATGATTAGATTAGCTTCTAATTTTTTTTTCCTTAAATAACTCTTCTTAAACATCAAGAAAATATAATTAATCTATTCTTATTAAGGACAGTATTCTCAGATATTTCTTTTCTGTTAAAAAATACGGGATGACAAGTGAAAACTTAGAAATATTGAAATAAAGGCTTAGAAATAATAGGCTTTACATATGGCTTTGCCTGAAGTGTTTGTCTTTATTCTACTTCAGTATGTGGCTATAATTATCAACAAGGAAAGCGAATAACCTTCTAGAGAGCAGACAGATAACACTGCAGTAGATCAAGCATAGACTTGTGTGGTTAAAACTATAATAACTGATGTTTTTCCAGTCAAATTCACTTTGAATATTTTTTTCTCCGTGGTCTAACTAATGGTCTGTTTCAAGAAAAGCAAGTAGTCTGCTTGTGGTGGAAGGAGAGAGGAAAAAAAAAAAATGGGCATATTAGGAAAAGAAGGATGCCCTTTTTTCATCCCTGGCCAGAAAGCAGCCTGTTTAGTTTTGCAAGCAGGTCAGGATGAAGTCTGTTGTATAGCGTTGGTAGTCATCAAGCAGCCAGTGATTCCCAGCAACGACTCCACAGACTGCTTTTGCTTTATCGGAAGCTGAGGAAAGATGTGTCCTCACGTAACCCATGGTGGGCAGTATCAAGAGGAGTTAGATGAACACAAGGTATGTGAACGGTACTTCCTGCAAAATACGCATGACAAATATGCTTATTTAAAGTTGAGGATTTACCGCTGGGTTCCTTCTCTTTGAAAGAATCAATGAACAAAGTGAACATTATCTTGATTACCTTCCATTAAGATGGAGGAAATGAAGTAACAAAACATGAGTAGAATTTCACAGGGAAGTGCATGGAGCTTTTACACTTATTATTTTGCTTCCCCTTAGATACATTACCTTGTTGTTTTATTAAATACAAAATGGCAAATGTTTTTGTTCACCACTTGTCTACTCATTAGTTGCTGATTGGATACATTACAATTAAAAGGATATTTAAAATAATTTTGCAGAAAGAAAGCTAGTGATGTTATATTTTGTTACCAAGATGGTCTCCCAGGTACAAAGGACAGCATGGGAGAAAGAATAAAAGTGTCTAGTGGGCAACTAAAATAAGAACAATGTTGTTAGCTAGCAATTTAGTGAATATTGGGATGACTGTGACTGAAAGGCAAGGAGAAAAGATGGCATTTAGTGTAGTAAAGGGAATTCAAAGGGAAGGAGTGACAAGATCAGAGGAAGGAGCAATAAATTCTTTTGACAACTTCAAAGTGAGCAGAGTTGAGGGGAGGAGATGTATGCATGAGTTTTCATTTTAGTGCACTGTATTAATTTTCACAGTCTTTTTCAGTTATGCCCTACTTATTTTCTATCTGTAAATGCATTACCAGCCCAGAAATCCCAATTAATGTGGGAATTGCAGAGATTCCAATTACTAAGGAAATTTGCTAACATTACTTTTCTACACACATTACCTATGATGCTGAGACACTTTTGTCCCCAGGCAGATTGAAAGCCTGAGGCTGAAAATAGTGCAGATCACAGTGTTTGCAGGATTCAGACTATTTAAATGCACATCTATTATCATGCTTGTATTGAACATCAATTCACTTTACTATATTGGAGAAAGAAAAATAGATGAGATGTGGTGTTCAAGATAGAAGGTCAGTCAGCAAAAGAGATGATACATGCTTTTTCCTCTCTCTCTTAAAGGTGGAAGGAAGGGTTGGAAAAAGTATTGACCATGCTTTCTTTCCCTCTCTGCTTTCCATAAGATTTGGAGAAAACCCATATAGAGATATTCCTACAATATCCTGGTTTCTGAGCAGGTTCTTACTTATGGTTTAAAATATAGATGTTAAATGGAGGTTTTCCTGGCAAGTACAGGAAGAAAGAATGTATTCTACATTATTTAAATGCTATTGAATAAAAAATATGTATGTTGAAATAGATAAAATTATACAGGCTTGGACTTCCTCACATGACTCTCCATGACTGCACAGGAACTCTTTCTTCCCTACCTGATGCCTCAGATATATCTGTGCTGCTGTCTAGTTGTCTGGCAGAAATAGTCCAGGGAACAGAACCAAGGGAAGAAATCTGTCACTCGCCTCTTTCCATCACATGACTGCAGATTTGTCTCTAGAACAGTAATGAAACAGAATAGCTTGCTGATTGGCAAAATGGGTAAAGAAAAAATGATATTAAGGGGAGAAAACCAGAAATGAATTATACACATTTCTAAAATGAGTTATATATACTGTTATATAGGTTATATCTATAGATATATGGGTGTGCATACATATAGACATATTAACTGTATACAATTAGCCGTCCAGTTGCTTAGAAGAAGATGCAATGAATGGTAGGACTTCAGGGGAGAATTTCACTGCCAGATTCATGGAGGAAGTTTGGATAACAGAAATACACCTAGTGGAAGACGTTGCATTACTTTTCTGGTTTTTAAACTACATAGAAGAAAAATACCTGGACATTCAGTATTAAAGGAACTTGTGCAGTCAGTAGAGAACAAGAAACTTAGCGTAGTTCTTATGAGTCTGTTTACCTACAGATGGTGGCTAACTTAATTCATGTGCCAGTGGTGATTCAAACTGAGTCTGGCATTGGGCAAATATGTGACTCAGCCTGGCAGTAACAGCCTGACTCCTATAGACAGGAAAAGCATGGTCATCCTTATTTGATGAGATACAGACAGCACTTTCTAATTTTTATCTTTGCTATGTAGGCAGAAATGTACAAATTGACATTCACACACAAGTTACACCATCTGATAAACAAAACTATAGAGCAATAGGCCTGAACTGTTGTTGCTCCAAAGTTTTAAATCTGAAAAGTTAATGGGATTTTTTCCGGTGATTTTGTACCATGATAAGACTAAAGTGACTTTCACTTATTTTACAGTGAGAAACACAAAAATAATTTTATTTCTGTTCCTGTCTTTCAGTGCTGAATAAATTAGACTGTATAGAATCAATCATAGAATCATTTACATTAGAAAAGATATGAGATCATTGAGTCCAACTGTTAACCTAGCACTGTCAGGTTCACCACTAAACTATGTCCTTAAGTACCACGCCTACGCATCTTTTAAATCCTTCCAGGGATGGTGACCCCACTACATCCCTGGGCAGCCTGCTTGAGTGCTCCGCAACCCTTTCAGTGAAGAAGTTTTTCCCTAATACCTAATATAAACCTCACCTGGCACAACTTGAGACCATTTCCTATCATCCTGTCACTTATTACTTGGGATAAGAGATCAACATCCATCTCAGTACAACCTCCTTTCAGGTAGTTGTAGGGGATGATAAGATCTTCCCTGAACCTCCTTTTCTCTGGCCTAAAACAACTCCTGTTCCCTCAGCCACTCCACATAAACCTTTTTCTCTAGACTCTTCACCAGCTTTGTTGGCCTTCTTTGGACATGCTCCAACATCTCAATGTCCTTTTTGGAGTGAGGGGCCCAAAACTGTACTTCTTAACTTTGCCATTCAAGGGGAGAAATAAAATCAAAACAGTAGAGTTTCAGCATATCTCATTTTTTCTTGTAGGCAATATCATGCACATGGCTGAGTCCAAACTGAAGTGGAGTGGGAAATGGAAAAGTTAAGGCATCTGTCAGTCATCAAGTCTTTATGATTCCATCTGCATGATCACAATATATTGTTTTATGTCTAACAACGTGATTGTCTTGCAGCATCTTAAGGACAAGCTTAAAATTTTTTTTTAAGACTGTGGGTCAGTTATCACTCACCTCATTAATACCAAATGCATCTTAAAAACATAAAGGGAATTTCAGTATTATGCTTAGTATCAGACCTCATCTTTTGGAGGGACAGTCATGTGGTCTTTGCTTAACCTTTCAAATGTATGTAATGACATATTATATCTCAAAAGTTAAAAATAAGTTGGGGGTGGGGGTGGGGTATGTTTCACATAAAAAGTAGTGCTGGAAAATGAAACTTTTCCTGGGAAAAAAAATATTATTTGACAAATTGACAAGTTGCATCTGTTTGACAATGTGCTTCAGTATAATATATAACTAATTGAACATAGAAATGGTACTCCTGTGTTCTTAGCAGTGCAAAAACATCAGAGAAAGTACTTTGCATCATCCTCTTTCCTTTTTTTCTGTACTTATTTTGAACAGTTGATACTGAATAACATAGAGATGAGGAAGAATGTACAAAACATATATAACATAAAGTTTCCCAGGCACCTTAGTTAGACATGTTATCTGTCTATGTCAGACATATGTCTGTGTCTATATCTGTTATATGTTTATCTTATATCTTCCAATCTCCTTGGAAAGCTCATATTTCTTAGATATCTCACCTGATTAATGTTTTGAAGTGATAAATTTAGTAAAGTGAATTAGATCTCAGCTGTGTTCATGAGAGTTTCCTTATTAGAAAACAATAGTTTCCACTGCCAATGGGTGTTGTGTTTGGCAGTCTCATTTGAAAACCTGAATTGAAACAGCATTGCAACTGAATTATCCACTGTGACATGGAAAAAAAATTTCCACTGCTTGTGTATTGTCTACAATATTGAGAGAAAAATAAATAGAGAAGTTTAGTATAGAGAATTTAAGTTTTCAACATCTGTTTTCAGAATGCACTTTTGAACTCAGAAATATAACTATATGGAATAGTACTAACTGAAGTACATAAACTAAGTAAACAAGGAATCTAGTGACAGCATTGGAAATTTGGCCAAACATCAGAATCTCAAAAGACAAAGGTTTTTGGTTTGGCTTTTTAAAGAACAAGAATTCACTTATTTTTAAACATATTCCTACTATGGTTTTTTTAATTCATTTTTTATCAGTAATCAGAAGTCTAAAAGGTCAATCCTGTCTTGAAGTACTCTTCTACTTCCTCTTACTTGAAAATTGAGATAGGAAATTTGTTGTAATGAAAATGTGGTTTGTCTTAAACAGACATGTACTCTGTGACTAAATACTGATAATCATAATTCATGTCAGGATGTCAAATATCAATACATCATTGACAGATCCACAAATCCTGTCCACCATAATTCATTCTCCAACTTCTGTAAAATTCTGGTGCATTGAGGATTAATAATGTTTTAAAATAGTAGCACAATCAAAAATTTCCAATAAGGTATTCCATGCTATTCAAGGAATCCTTGGAATATCCACTGTTAAGTTTAAAGATTTAATTGTCTTTGTGATGACAGAATTTTTCTGCAATATGTAAACTGCAGCAACAATTCGTATTAGGCGTGTGCTGTCAGTTCTCAAAATGAGTGAATGTCTGAACTGCAAAATCTGAAATAACATTATTTATTCCATAATAATAAATGCAAGAATTATGCAGTAAGATACATCAGATGAGAGCATAACATTAGACCTTTACATCTGTAAATTATTACTAACATGTTTCTTTTTGTTGCTATGACAGTTATTCAGTTCTTTTGCAGTAAAATGTTTTAACAGCTGGACGCAAGCAGTTTGACAAGAAGGAAAGTAAATGCAAACATATTTTTGGAAAATAAGACTTTAACATCTTGACTTTTTATTTATTATTTAAATAAATTTTTAGGTAGGCCTGAGTAGAATAAAATATTTGATTTGTTTAATTTGATTTTTTTTTAGTCAATATGTCCATAAACATGAATTAAATTTACCTTAATTCTCAAGTAAATAACATTTTTAGACTTATTTTTCTACTGGTGGAAAGGACTATGTATTAAGAAAGACTGCTGCCTTGCACGCTTATTTTGTAAGGCTAACATACCTAACCTTAAAAATCAGCTAATAAATTCAGCGTTACTGCTTTTTGTCCCAAAATGCAAGTATAACAAATATTTCTACCTCTAAAGCTTTGGTTGTTCTGGTGGAACATAAATTAAATACACAATGAACTTCCAGTACTTAGGTGCTAACTTCTTTGTTGTTAACAGAATATGCAGAACTTAGGAAACAAAACGATCATATGAGGGCAATGTATTTTTACTGGTTAAGAGACTTGAAAAAATTACCATTAATAGAGAAATATATATATATTTATAGAAATTTGTACTTTACAAACATGATATAATGGATAAGATGATAGCAGAATGTGATGACAGATGAGTGTGTTAAGTATGACAGGGCTACCATATGTCTTTAATTCACTTTGTTAACAACTTGTGATGTTATTTGGTAAATGGCAGGATAAAAAAAAAAAAAATGGTGTGTAATTGCCAAAATATTTCTACTACTTTTATTATGGTTTCCTGTCAGTTCTGCAGATTGCAGTCTGAAATCACTTTACAAAGAATCAGCATTAATTTTGAACAGAAGAGTATACTACACAGTTAAATGAGACTCTTAAATAAAAACAGAGAAATCAGTTTTAGCAGTAATTGTACAAGGGAAATGTACATGTGACATCTTCTTCTTATTTTCCTTTAAATAGCTGTGGCAGCATGGCTTTTTCAGGTACACTAAGCATATGTGTTGACCTCTCCCAGATGGTAAGAGAACGTAAGTCCGTTCTTCTTTAGGTTTAGAGCAGAAAACACACTGAAATCAGTTTGAAAATCATGTTCAACTCACTGTTCTAAAGATACTGTAAACCTATTGCAGACATATATAAAACCTATGCGATTTGTCAGCCTACATACATGTTAACTTACTGCATGTGGAACAGCATGATGATCCATAATTGGATACTCCGAACTTCCTTTCAGTTTCCAGACCTCATCTAAGATGTGAACTGGGCCCTTGTGAAGATCACTAAAGGATGACCTAGAAAGAGGTCAGACACCCTGCTAAGGATTTCTTACCAGCTGTCACAGCTACTACATAGCGGAAGCCACATGAAATTATGGTGCAAAAGTAGCAAAAGATATAAAAAATACTTCACAAACAGAATCAGTAGATGGGCAAGAAAATCAAAGTGGTTCTTTCCCCAGAACTCTCCAGGACAGTTTCTCTGATGTCCTTTCTCTATTCCCGCTGCTGCAAAGTGCATTTTCTCTGGTCATGTCAAAGTCAAGGGCTGTTAGTGTATGGCCACTGAGTAGCACTGCTGGGCTGCTGGTGATAGACGGATTTATGGCTTAGACTTACAAATCTGTAATTTGTTTCAAGGTGAACTTTTATGTGAAATTAGGAATATTATTAAATAATATAAACATTTTTAAGATGAGCTTTTTCTCTTCAAAACTACTCTCTAAAAGTAGTAAGAAAGGGGGACTACAGCATCATCCCATTTAGGATCAGAGGGGTGCCTGTACGCACCTCCACAGTGAGGGATTGGTAGGTTGTGTGACTCTCAACAAACTTTTTCAGTGGCCTTTGTCAAGGTTTGGTAATCTCTTTTCCTACCAGTTAGAGAATACCTACCTACATGGAGAACAGACACAAGATTTTGTTATTGTAAAATGGTACTTAAGAACAAATCTAGTATGATTCTGTTATAATTTTTTGCTATCTGGGGGAAGAACTTGATAAATTTGAAGAATTTCTAGTGCATTTAATTTTATGATGGTAGCGTTTTGCACATTTTCTTTCTGAGACTATAACTTCACACCATCTTAAAAATCTTTGGGTAAATTTCCATCTAGGGCAAAGGTCTGTACCAAGAAAGCAGAGATTTACAAGCTACAAGCCAATAGTAGACTTTTTGCTGATACAAATTACAGATAGAACATGTGGTAAAAAAAAAAAAAAAAAGATAAAAGAGAATATATAGTATAACATCCTAAAAATAAGTTATGCAGCTCTGTTTCTCTAGAAAGCTTGAAAAGCACTTAGCAATTTATATCTTTATTACACTTCTTTTACATTGTGTTGGCTTAGCAAGTTTGTGATCTCATGTAAAGCATTATTTGAAATTTTCTGTTGGCTGTATGAAAACAGCAAGCTGTTGGAAAAACTAGAATGACTTTCAGAATAGATCTTAAATTTAAGAGGGGTACCCATCTTTCCTTAAACAATTTATCCATTAGTAGGTCTGAATAGTGGGCTTGCTATCTTACTAGTAGCACCAAACTTTTTAAACTTGGGAGTGTGTAACTTAAAACATATGATATGAAGTTTTTTAGTAAACATAGAAGTTACTCCACATTCTGAAAACTATGAAAGTTTGATACATCCTGCAGTGAAGCTGATTTCTATAAAAATTTGTAAAAATCAGATCATAGCAACCAAGCAGTGAGCAGGGTCAGATGATTCACTGAGAGGTGCAAATACCTAACTACAGTGAATACATGCAGGACGATCTGATGCCATTTAACTGCAAGTACGTAAAGTTTGATGGAAATCCTCCATTAAGAAATGGAGCATTAGAACTCATTTACCCAGATGTGTGCTAGTTTACGACAAATCCTCTCTTTTCTAAATACTTCGTCACTGCTTTTATTATTCTTAATTTTAACCTTCTTTTTAATGAAGTGATGCACTAATAGTTACATTTACTCTTATAAAACTCTTTTGACAGTATACAAATGCTTACTAGCTGTAACTGTATTTATTTGTATTAAAATTGATGAAACATTATGGTAAATATATAGGCAATCAAATTGTATATATCATGTTATACACATATGATTAAATATGTAGGTGAAGAAAAGGAAACATTTTCCAAGAAGAAAATCATTATTATTAACTCACTTGAAAACTCTTAGATAAATTCTCATTTCAAAAATGCCATGTTAAAATAAGCACATTACTTATGCCATGATTAGTTTATACCCCAAGTTACACAGCAGCAGGGAATATATTATACTCCTGCTCCAAACTGTTCTTTAGAGGAACATTGCTTGCTTTCTCTCTCTCTCTCTGTCCCTTCTTCTTTCTTTCCCCATCTAGGAACCCTACAGAGGCTCGTGTCTTAATGCAAGAACTGACTCTGCATGAATATCCTTCTTTTGGCTCCCTCCAGTTAAATTTCTCAGCATGTCCCATGCAGGATGCAGAGCATGTCGGAGACTGAGGGCCAATTATACTTCCTTCCTATTCTTTCGCTTCCAAAATGGTTTGTTTCCATATTTTTGTTCTGTTTCCCCTAAAACTACCCTTCACTCTCTACATAGACAAACACTTCCTATAAATTTCCCATAATGCACAATGCTGCTCACCTTTTCATCCTTCTCTCTTGTAATTACATCTGATGAAAAGGTGAGCAGGGTTGTGCGTTAAGGGAAATGTATCAAATATGTATAGCTATTCTAAATAGTACCCTCCAAGCAAGCAGAAGACAACACCTCACTGCCAGCTTCTCAACACTGTGAGCAAAACCAGTTTCTCTGCTGCTCAGTCCATCTATAACTTACCATCAGGAGTGCCTCAAGCCATGTACATTCCTTGTGGAGTCTCCTGCAAAAGGAGAATCTGAGATATAGATTTGATTCTGGTAAGATGTGCTGCCATGCATTTTTTTTTTTTTTTTAAATGAATAATTTGGGAAATCAATGTGGTTTTCTCACACACACACATACACTTTTTTTTTGGTTTTTTTTTGTTTTTTGTTTTTTTGATTTTAGTAGAAAGAAATGAGATCCAGGTGATGGCCTCAGTGGGCATAGTGCATAAAATCTGTAAAAAACCTTGTTTTCTAGAACTTCAGAACTAAAGATTCCTAAAGAATCTCTTGGGTTTAGGAAGGACAACGTGTAAAAAGTCTGCAGAAAATGATAAGGGAATTGTGAAGTGAAATAGCTTTTAAAATATGTACTCCTGAAAATGCCCAAATTTTCTCATATAAAGCACACACTTCCACCGTATATAGATTAGCCTCATTTAAGAGACGCAACAGCAACAATGAAAAGTATAAATACATAAACAAGAGAGAGAACCCCATATGTATCTTCTACAGAAGCAGCATCACAACTGCAATTATCATATAAAGACAGAAAACAGAACTCAAGAAATAGAAGCTATCATGAAACATTTATCTCCTGAATAACTGAAGAAAAAAGAAAGTAATATTGAGCTGAAGACACTACAGTTGTTGATTTTTATAAAATGTAGATTAGCTTTTTTAAAGGCTTTAGGGTAAGAATATTCTACAAAAATCAGAGCTGTCACTCTGTGGAAACAAAAGTGGAGGACAGTAGACATTAGAACAGCCTTCAACAATTAAAAATAAAATAGTTATTTAATAAGTGGTCTCTTTGGGGGTGGTTTTGGTCAATAATAAATTGCTCTGAATGTCCTGCTGTGATTGTGGATTATTGCTTTCATTTTATATAATCAACATTTTATATAATCTAACTTGCTCCTGTAACAACATATTTACTTAGTCATTAGTGAGAACAGATATTATGAATGCAGGCTATTTTTCCCATGTGTTTCTGCATTGCTTTCTTTAGTGTTTGCAGAGCCTTGTTTTTTAGCTATCCATGTCCAGATGTAGGTGAAATTTAGCATATTTCTTTATTTTTTGCCACTATTTAATCATTGAAACATAACAGATTACGTGTTCAAGAGTCACAGGGGAAGGTCTCTTCCTTTAAATATTTTTCATTTGTTCTAATGTAATCTTATCAAGCACATTTAGTTGTTTGAATGAGAAATTCAATGATGAATATGCCACACTCCATTTAAATAGGTGCGCGAAAAGTCACATCGATTTTCCGTGAAATGCAGTCATAATCCTGCTTGGCCTGCCAGATTACCTGAATTATGGAGAACTGATACTTGTTTGGACTCTTTTCATAGAATCGTAGATTGGTTTGAGTTGAAAGGGACCTTTAAAGGTCATCTAGTCCAACACCCCTGAAGTGAGCAAGAACATCTTTGACTAGATCAGTTTGCTCAAAGCTCAGTCCAACCGACCTTCAGTGTTTCCAGGGATGGGACTTCTACCGTCTTTCTTAGTGACATGTTCCAGTGTTTCATTATCCTCATTGTGAAAAATTTATTCTTTATATCTAGTCTAAAATGTCTCTTTTTTTAGTTTAAAGCCACTACCCCCTGTCCTGTGCAACAAGCTTTGTTATTTTGCACCATCCCTACATTCTCATAAACTTCATTTAAGTACTGAAAGGCTCCCCAGAGCCTTTCCTTCTCCCAGCTAAACAACCTTAAGTCTCTCAGCCTTTCTTCACAGGAGAGGTGTTCCAGCTCTGTGATCATTTTTGTGGCCTTCCTCTGGACCCGCACCAACAGGTTGATGTGCTGAGGACTCCAGAGTTGGACACATTACTCCAGGTGGGTCTCAACAAAGTGGAGTAGCAGAATCGCTTCCCTCAACCTGCTGGCTACTCTTTTTTTTCCTGACATTCTCCCCACATAACACATATCAATTAAGACAGAATGTCTTCACATAGCATGCTAGCACATTGCACTTGTCCTTTCACTCATTCTATAGAATATCGGGGTGTGGGGTTTCTTTTTCAGAAAGGTCTTTCTCCAATGTAACACAACAGAAAGTATTGAGTTTGTATCAGCCATTCAAGCATGTAAGTTGTGGGGCCTGTAGGATTCCTTATTACAAACATAAAGACTAGATAGAGGGCTTATTTGCTAAAGTCAACAGAAATCTTACATTGCTAATATGTGGGAATTACAGACATAGGTATTTTGACATAATCACATTTTAATCAGTTCTAATATTATACTAATATATACTCGTTTCTTCATGCTGATGTGTAAAAAATGATGCCAGACCCTTTAAGTGATCATTGCTTTTGAGCTGTCACTTTAACATGTTCGAAGACTTCAGAATAATTTGATTTATGCTTTAGCTTAACAGCTAAAATAAGTTTTTGTTTACATTGTGTAGTTAGTTAAAATCAAACAGAAAAAATAACTTTTATAACGATAGACTGTATTTTCTAAGAATATAGAGTGAAAGATATATTGTTCATGATGGTCAGCTAACTGACCGCAATAAAGAACCATCAGAAGAGACTTTGTGAAACTTAAACACTGGTCTTGGTTTGAAAAACCCTCTAAAACCAGAACTACTTTTGATTAGGAAGATTTCTATATGGACCGTAAACAAGGCTGAAGAAAATTGTCCTATAGTCTGACATAAAATGCTTGTCTGGTTTGGACAATTTGGTTAATTTGTTTCCTAACTGTAAAATAAGGACAACAATACTTGAGTATTGCAGAGAGTCCTCCCTGAGCTTGAAATGCTTGAGGGTGATGCTGTGTGAACTACAGGAAAGCCTGTCTGCTTCTCAAAGGCTTGTCCCAAGTGAAAAGCAACATGATTGCTGTCTAATGATCCTGTTCACAGGCAGGATAGAGCAAGCATTTGCTCTGAGCTAGGTCATCTGGTTTCTTACTTCAAATAGTATATTTTTATTGGTAATACGTATTTCCCCATCTATGAACCTCTCGATAGATTGTAAAATGACTTTGACGAAGCAAGGAATTTTGACTCTTAACTCATTAAGTTTTAAAAGATCCCTGTGAGACATTTCTTATTTATTACTGGGGAATTGGAAGTGTCCTTCTAATTTTCAAGGTTCAGAGCATCTACAGCTCCAGTTAACATCCTAATATAGTTGTAGATGCTCTGAACCTTGGAAAAAAAAAAAAAAAAGATCATTCTTTTGATGCCTGAAGTGTCTATAAGGATTTTGGCCTTCGTGTCTCTCTCTCAGTCATATATCAAGTTACTGGCAGAATTAAAAAAAAGCCCAAAACATCCTACAACCAACCAAATAAAAGACTCCCCACAACAAACCAACCAAAAAAACCCCTCCCACACTCCAGATTCATCCTCAGCTTTGTGTTTTGTGTTGAAAACTTACCCTTTCTTTATACCTCAGCTTTGCATCGCAAGATTGTTTTAATATACCTGTTGAAAATATATGCTGAACTGTACAAGCGGGTACGTCCCTTTTCAAGAGCTCCGGGAAGTATGTTAGGAACTGAATTGTCCTAACACATCTTAATGGCTTTAGAGCACAGTTCTGTATTTTTCTGTCATTGTTGCAAACCAACAGACTGTTCCTGGGAGGAAGGTGAAACCCGAAGCAATGTCTGCCAACTGGTTCACAAAGATGCTGCAGTGTCAGCACTTTAGGCGGCCAAAGGGCCAGATGGTGAGAGAGAGCAGATTCCTATTCTCATTGCTGCAACCACCTACAGCTGTACTAGGGACAAGCCAGATCATTTCTGTCTGTCTTTCCAAGTGCAATTGATCAGCCCATTACTACTACTTGGAAGGAAAAATGAATGAAACAACTAAAATTTATGAAGTGAAATCTCAATGTTTCTCCTTAGCGTTATTGGATCCAGCAGCCTCATGCATTGATGCCACTCAAACATTATTTCAGCTTGTTCTTTATAACGCTATTCTGTTTTCTTTTCTCCATTTTCTTTCCAAAGCAGCTGTATGCAGCCCTGCTTCTAATGAGCTTGGTATCCACCTGCTTCTCATTGAAGTTCACTATTGTGAACTTTGCTCTGGATGAAAGGATAAGATACAATTACAGTCTTTCCCTATGTGAAACTCAATTTCACACAGACACACACTCACACAATGGTCTGCATACTTACCGTAACAGCAGATATGAATCGCATCATCAGCCATCTCCACCAAGTATAGGGCTCTGAAAAGAAGTGGGAATAGGAAAAAATGGAGACTTCGAATAGTTTAAATTGCAGTCTACATAGATGAAAAAGATTAATCTTTTCCTCATAATAATGTCTTTCCCCATTGCTGAGAACAATCCACAGGAAACATTTTTCCTCTCCTTTAAAACATCTTGCATTTGTTCTCTTGACACTGTTAAGTCTCTGTAACTGCAGTATCTGTAGCAAAAATGTTTTTATAATGTCCTTCCTTTTCAGGAGCCCGCAGCAGTCCGGAGAATTACACAGACTTACTACAACAGGACCAGAAGGCACCTCCTGTTCACTGGGCTCAGACAACTTCTGTCACAGGCAACAACATCACATATCATAAATAGCCTTTTTGGCCTTCATTTTTCTTATTTGGAACTACAGCCCCTTGCTCTCTGATAGTTTCTCTTCTGCAGTTTTCAGCCTATGCGTGTTCACCCTTATGTTATACTTATTTGCTTTGATGTAGACGTTTTACTTACTTTATATAGTTCCTTTCCCTTCATGGTGTGTATCCACTCACAATAGTTACAGAGCAATGATACCTCCCTTAGACTTCTGCAAACTCAGTTCTCTATTGCTTTGAATTTCACTGTATAACCCAGGCTGATATTTTTATGTTTCATTTTTTCTTAAGAAATGAATAGTACAGGGAAATTATGAATTCTTTATTTAATAGGGGTGGTAGTTCCCAGTCTTCAGTGGAGATACTCTACATGTGATATGTCTTAGGATCATATTTGATTTTTCTCAGGCTAGATGAAAAGTGATGAAAAATTCACAGTTCCATTAGGAAAGTCAGGCTTCTTTCCTTGTTAAAAAAGTGTTCCCCTGTTAAATAAAATCTCATATTTATCTTATATTTAAGCTGTGAAGTTGTATTCCATCAGCATATATTATCCTACTCTACATTCTGGTACCCCCATATAAATAATAAAAGAATATAATTACATACAGAATATAACATTAAAAGAAAAAAAAAAAGGAAACTTAAGAAAAACACAAAGGGAAGTTAAACTTGAGGCCTTTCTTCAAACAACTGCACTATTAGCACAACCTGTAGATGATCCCTTAGCTGTAGATCTTACACTTATTCTTTCCTCTTCCAGCTGATTTAAGATTTTTGCAAATAGAGTTACATCAAATACTGCAGTCTTAAAAAAGCCTTATATTATATTGAAAAATCAAAAACTATCAGATGGTTCTGTTATCTTTTTTTTAATACATGCACAGCGCAACAGGTCACAACATTTCCAACTTACTAGTTCTCAGATTGACAAAGTAATCAGAAACCAATTAATTCTTAATCTTTCAGTTTATCCATTAAGTCTCATTGTATGTGTTGGACTTCAGTATATGCGAGAAGCTGGTTAAAAATGTATCACATACTTTGGAAAATGCTGTGATACAGATTTTTGTTTTCAGAGATTTCATAGTTCCAAAATGACAACAGAAAGGTTAAAAGACACTCCAGAGCTTTGCTGCTTGTTTTCCATATTTAGGATATGACATTTCTCGATCTAATATTATATACTCTAGGTTTTATCCAGCACACACAGGTGTTCCATTATGTTTAGCATAAATTAAATCAGCTTTACTCAAGAGAAATGCAAAAGAGCTAACATTAAAGGGCTGATTTAGAGTTAGAGAAGAATGAAGTTATTAAAAACCCCAATGTTTGTTCTTAGAACTATATTCAAAACATTTACTTTCACCTGTTTCAAGAAGAGGGAGTCCAGTGAAATATAGTTTCCAATACCATTTCAACACAGAAATCAATTTCCTGAGATACAAAGAAGCACAGATCTCAAAACAAAAGGATTTTCACATGGTAATATGAGAGATCTGTGAAGAGCATAAGGGAAAAAAAAACGGTTAGGAAGATGTTATTTGAAAAAAGAAGCTGGGAACACTTTGTAGACTCTGTGACACACCAAGCTTGTCCCAGAGTCTTTTGCTTATTCACAGCCAAGCTAACAGAAATGTAACTTTGAAATTTGATATTTCTACTTAATTATTAATGGAGGAAAAAAAGTGCAATCATTTTCTGACCTTTGAGAGTTAAGGTCATTGCTTTAGTTCACAAATGCACAGATCTAAACCATACCAATTCTGCAGGACAATGACTGTGATCTTTTTTAATCTGACTGTTTGAAATACAGCTTTCCAAAGAATTCAGATACATCACATAACAGACAAATTGCGACAATAGAAAAACCTAGATAGTGTGTCTGTATGCTCCTCTCAGCTCAGAAATGTGAAGAAAAAATAAGAAAACAAAAAGAATCCAACCTGCAAAGCAGTACTGTTAAAAACAGAAGCCTGGTCTTTTTATATCTTTATGGTTTTTTCTCTACTTGTAGAGTCCAGGAATTTCTATCTCTTGGTATTAATAAGCAATCATGTAAAGTCATGAGTAATTATTGAAATGGAGAACACTTAAGAAAGGACTTCTCCTTTCTTAGATCATTATATGTGAAAATAATCCCATTATTAGAAAGAAAAAAGAAACTGAAATCCCATTTTTTTCCACAAAACTGGAATAAATATGATTTTGAAATATCTGTTCCTTTAAAAATAATCATTTTGAAGATCATCTGAAAAACAACTAAAAATTAAGTGTTTGATCATATATTAGGGAAGGAATTTATTCTTTGGCTATTTTGGCCAACATTATTAACATATAGCATTCACCAATATTCATCAGAAATCCAGGTATCCATGACTGTACAAATCTATTCTCTTCCATGAAAATTCATGTGACCAAATCTCAAAGAAGGCTATTGTAGTGGGTCTGGCTGAGCTGCTTTTCCCCATCCAGCCCTCATGCTGCAGCACTGGGAGCTGGAGGGTGTTGAT
>WTSP01166957.1:6955-32809 GCA_025331215.1 Actenoides lindsayi | reverse complement strand
CGGGGTTATAATTTAATAAAGTTGCTTCTTTTGCCTGCTCTTGCTGAATTTGTGTGTTGCTGCATCTCTCCACTCTCAGGATTTACAGCGACATAATATGACATGGCAAAAAGCTAGTTTTCTCAAAAACGCTAAACAACTTTTATGACAAGTAAAGTAAACTTTTTGGGATGTTAGTGAGGAAACATCTTAGTGACATGGCAGATAATGTGATTTATAGTCTCATCAGTTTATGATTTGGTACATATTCTTCATTTGTGAGGTCTTTTATGACTGGCATTTGGTGAAAATTAGTGAGTCATACACAAATAAGGTACTAAATATTCCTTTTGTGTATAGTTTTATTTTAGCTGATACACTCTTCTTTTTTTATTATTCTTTGTTCTTTAATGTTTATGAATAGCTGAAAATATTATTTTGATGACGATGATCTGTAACACAGTTTTTTTATTTCACTAGCAAATACATCTTATGTTTTGATCAGATTCTCCTAGGCTATGCTTTTGATTCCCATATGTTTCAAAATCCAAACATCTTACTGAGACTCAAGATCAAATTCCATCTCCAGGCTCAAAAGTCAAACCAAGTCACCAGTCAGAAGTAATTAAACTAGGTTAGGTATAGCTTATCCTGCCTTATCAAGATTTCCTTCTTGAAGAATGTCCAGCCTTTCTGGACTCCTTTGCTCTTCAGTACTACCTCCCAAGGGACTCTGTCAACCAGACTCCTAAACAGGCCAGTGTCTGCCCTCCAGAAATCTAAGGCAGCAGTTCTGCTGAATCCCCTCATTAATTCTCTGAGAATCAAAACCTACCATTTCATGATCACTATACCCAAGACAGCCTCTAACCACCAGATCACCCACAAGTCCTTCTCTGTTTGTAAAAACAGCAGGTCCAGTGGGGTATCTTACCTACCTGGATCACCCACCAGCAGTGTCAGGAAGTTGTTTTCCACAGAGAGTGCAGAAATCTCCTGGACTGTTTCCTCTCAGTTGCATTATTTTTCCAGCAGACATCTGCCAAGTTGAAGTCCACTATGAGAACAAAGGTTAGCTATTGTGAGACTTCTCTCAGGCGCTTATAGAGAATTTTGTCTGCCTCTTCATCCTGGCTGGGTGGTCTAGAACAGACTCCCACCATGATATCTGCTTTGTTGGCCTTCCCCCTCATTCTCACCCATAGACATTATCATCACCCTCATCGAACTCTAGACAATCAAAACACTCCCTAACATACAGGGGCACTCCACCCTCTCTCCTTCCTGGCCTATCCCTTCTGAAGAGTTTATTGCCATCCATTGCAGCCCTCCAGCTGTGTGAGTCATTTCATATTTCCATGATGGCAAATATATCACAGACTTCCAGCTGCGCAACAGCTTCCAGCTCCTGTTTGTTGCCTATGCTGCATGCAGTGGCATAGATGCAGTTCAGTTGGCCTATTGATTCTGTTATCTTTTGCAGGGGAGAAGGCCTAATTCCTGTGTGACTATTCCCACACACTACCATGATTTTGGAACCTACCAATACCCCTGCATTTTTGCTATCATGTAGCACTCCATTCCCTACTTACACTGGAATGTCAGACTGAAGGACCTTCTTAACACACCATCCCACAAATATTGGCATACTAATTATACTAAATATTGGCTTATGTGTAGTAAGCTTGGTTTTATATTCTTCCCCTTCAAATATAGTTTAAAGCTCTTTCAATGAGCTCTACTAACTCCTGGGCAAAGGTGCAGAGATTATTTTCCATCTTTGAGAAACGTGTATCCTGTCTGTTGCCAGCAGAGCTGGTGTCATGTAAACTGACTTATGATCAAAACCCCCAATATTCTGCCAGTGACAGTAGACTTGGAGCCAGGTATGGATCTGATGGGTCTTCCAGTTTCTGCCGTTATCATTCCCTACAATTGGAAAGACAGAACATAACACTGTGAGTGCTCCTGATCCCGTGACTAGTTGTCTCAAGGCCCTGAAGCCTCTTTTGATTGTGCTTGGACTTGTTTCAACTTCATCACTGTTTACCTGAGGAGTAAATAATGGATAATAATCCAAGGGCTGTACCAGGGTAGGAAAATTTTGTAGGTGTGCTCACTGCTGCTGTCCAGTATTGGCATAAGAGTAGGACAGATCCTGCAGCCTGACACCTGGGTAGCTGCATGTTCCCATCAGATTTCTGTGTGGCCAGTGTGTCCATCACGGCGGGTGCAGAGTTTAGAGTGGACAAAGCCTTCTTCTGAGTGGATACGATTGCTCCCAGGTTGAGCTGGCAGAGATGCAGTGCTCTTCATGTGCACCCTTCCATGTGAAAAAACTGCCACTCCACGCCCTTGTTGGTGTGCCTTGACCTGTTTGCCCAGCCTGGTTGCTGGCACTCCCTAAGGGCTTCATTTACAGGTTGGGGTGAATTGGTCTCCATTGCTTCTTGTCCTGCCTAGCTCTGATCAGCTGCTTTCATCAGAGCTGCAGGATCCCAGTGGGCCTCTTGGCTCCCCTTGATGTTCCTCCAGTTTGTGCAAAGTACTAGAGCACTCTGCTGTGCATTGTGACAACAGCGCAGTCCTCCTTAAGCATCATACTGGCAGTGTAGTGAAGTAAAATTGAAAAAGCACAAAAATAATAATTATGTGTAAAGTCATTCTGGATTCAGGACATTGCTGTGGCAATAGGGGCACTGCCACGCCTGCTCTGCAAAGAACAATCCTTGAAGTGTGTATACAAGCCAGTCCAAGCAGTACATGCAAGCTGTTTCTTTAGGGATTAGGATTAACTCCTGTTCCTCTTACATTAGCAGTTAGACCTAATAGGAGCAGGCTATATTCAAATTATTTTCATTTTGTTTCTGTATTTTGGCATAAAGTGCTATAAACCTGTCTTTTTCAAGTGTCTAACACAAAGGGTTTATATCTAAACAAATTTTCATTGGACTGATTTGGTTTGCCTTTCTGCTTTCTTCATCAGTTACTTGCATAGAATTTGATGCAGGAACTTTATTTTTTGACTGAAAGCAATTGGGAAATATTTAAGCAAGTGACTACCAGTATCTATCAGACCAGGAAAGCCTGAAAAATTTAATGTGAGTTTACAAAATATGTAGCATGGCAAGGGTGGTGAAGCATGTTCAGACTAAGTAAAACTGGCAGCATAAATAGTTCTGAAATGGGCATTTAATCTTTTTAAAGGTTATTCCTTTTCCCTCTTTCACTTTTTTCTGACTGAAATGTCTCCATAATTCCCATGAGATCTGAGATACTGTGGGAAATTCAGTGAAAACATAAAAGAAAAGGAGTGTTTTCCTGAGTACCAGAAAAATACTTCAGGCATCTGAAGTTTTGTTCAGGTTTCTAAGACATTCATTGATTGTCCTCATCGCTTTCTTTCCTTCTTTTATATGAGTACAGACTCGCGCTGTGTATATTCTTTGAACTTTACTCATTTTCAATGTTATTCTGACCTCTGTAGCTCTTATACTATCAAATGCTCCCAAAATTTCAACTTACCTTCACATGTAGCAATTACATAAATATTGCCTATTACAAACACTGTTTAAATTATGAACTAAAAAAATAATTTTCTGTCTGGATTTATAGACATAGAATTAAGTATATTTTTTTTCAAATTGCTATCTCTACACATCTGCTGTGTTTCTAATCCATGCTGTGAATGAGATTTGGGGGTGAGATCAGAATGTGCACCATACCATCATCCTCTTCATCCTTCTATTTCCAACTCCTCATTTTTTTCTTCTCTTCCTGTTAAGTGCTGCTCTCCTCCATAACAAACAACATCTCGTCAAGAAATATGCAGCAGCAGAAAAAGGCACTTAAGGAACGTGAATGGGTCATATAACACAGTCGGATATCTAGGCATGTCCTTTATGTAAAGACCATGAGGACTCCAGTTGGCCTTACTGGCCTTTACAAGCCTCACTTGGAACCCTTCTGGACTCCTTTACAAGGATCTCAGGAGACCCGTTTCAGGTCAGCCCTGGGCACCCAGCCCCAGTGACACCATGGGTGTGTGAGTTCCCAGGCCTGTCTCTGGACTTCAGCCCAGCAGTTTGGGTAGCTTGTCCCCTGTACAGGCCCCTTGGATCAACAGTGTAGTTAGTCTCTGGCCCCATCTCCAGTTGCTCCTGACAGGATCCACTAGCCAGCCTCTGGCCCTAGCTCACAATTTGAAATGATGGGAGCTGTTCATTGACAATATTACTGGCCTCCAGCTCTACCAAGTGCCCTCAGGACCTGTGGGAACTATCCAACAAGTGCCTGTTGGGGAGGGCATGGCTTACACTGGGATCTTCATAATGACTGGCTCCTCGCTGCAGGGAAGCAGTCAGTCCTTTCTGCTTCCAGACACTTTGATGTCAATGCATAAATTTTCAGCACCCTTTCCTTCTTTTGGTTGAACATAATAAGAAAGCTAGACTGTAGACCTTTCAATTAGTTATGATTTTTTTATTATTTTCATTTGGGAAGAGTAATGAAGCTATGTTGAATTTCAAGAGAGAGGAATGAAGGTCTAAGTCTCTTGATCAAGACTACTTTGTCTTTGAAGTTTAATGTTTTTGGCCTATCTGCTGCCAGAACCACCAGAAGCTTTTTCCCCTGAGCTGCTCCCTAGCCTTGGTCCTCCGTCTGTAATGTTGCTAGGGGTTTTCCAGAAGCAGATCTTTGTATTTGTCCTTGTTAGATTTCATGAGATTCCCATCAGTCAATTCCTCCAGCATATCAAGCTCTCTCTACAGGAGGGACCACTGTAACTCCAGTGTTTCAGCTGGTCCTTCAGTTTGGTTTTATCTGCAAAATTCATCAACGTGCACTGTAACATCTCCTCCAGATCATTGATAAAGATGTTAAACAGGACATCTCCCAGTACAGACCTCTGTGGTATGCCTATTGTTACTGGCCTCCACTATCACTACACTCTGAGCCCAACGATTGAATCAATTTTTTACACATCTACTTATTGGCCCATACAGACCATAAAGTCCCAAAATGGATACAAGAATATTGTGACAGACGGTGCTGAAAACCTTGCTAAAGGTGAAGAGAATGTCATCCACTACTCTCCACTTGCCCTTAAATCTAGTAATTTTATAACAAAAGTCAGATTAAATTGGCATGACCAACCCATGGTAAAACCATGCTTTCTATTCCTAATCATTCTTTTTTCCTTATATGCTCAGAAATACATTCCAAGAGCAGGAATTCTGTCATTTTCATCGCTGACAAAAGTGTGATTTATTTGTCTACATTTTTCGGTATTGTTCTTTCAACTTTTTTTGAACATGGTACAACAGCTACCCTGTAACCATTATTAGGGACCTTCCTGGTCTCCATTACTGTCATAGATGATAGACAACAGCTTCACAAGGACATTTTCCACCTCACTCAAGGCAAGATGCAGCCTTTTGGGTGCTATGGGTTTTTATGAGTAAAGGTTGCTCAAGTAATCCATGGCTTGATCCTCATCCACTACTGATGTTTTTCATCCACCTTAAACTTTTATTCATCAAAAAAGCATGGGAGACCTTGTTAGCGAAGACTGAGAGAAAAAACCGCATATCTACAGAGATTTGCAAGTCCTTTTTCTTTTTAAGCAAGTAAATTTATTAACTAAATTGTTTCACTTTATTTTTCATGGTTCGTTTTTAGATTTAATTTTTGTATTTTTCAGAATTTAAGTTTTACTCAGAAAACTCTTTTTCCTCCATGATTTTTATCATATATATCTCTTACAAGTTCATTTACAGAGGAGTTAGATGCTTAGCTACAAAACAAATTCACTTTGTTCTGTCACAATGGAAAAAAAAAAAACCTGTAAAATATTACCTATATTTTGTCTTCAGTTTTGGTCTGTTACTGTGTTTTGTTTATTATAATAATTCATATTTGTTTGCTATACCTGAAAATATTTTACAAATGCTTAATTAGCATCAGCTTTCTTCTTCATTAGGTTGTCTATAAATATAATTATATTGGCAACATATATAATATTCATATTGTCTAGTTCTTTCTATGCTCTAATTATGCTGGTATTACACTACCTTATAGCATAAAACTTCATTGTGAAGGACAATAGTCTTAAGTCTGTATAAAAAAGACTATTTAAGGTGTTCTTTCTTGTTGTTTTAGATTTCTAAAAGATGTATCCAGGGATACAATTTGCATAAACCTATGGATATGTACCATGAAAAACTAAAACATCTTAGACATGTGGTTATTTAATTACAAAATTATATCTGATCACATAAGAACCTTAGGGCTAGCAGTCTGGAGAAATGGAGGAATGATTGCATCACATGATCATTTACAAATGTGACATGACATTATTTAAATTACCATGACTGAAATGAGTTTAAAATTATCTATGAATGAACCATGTGGTATTGTATGTTAACAGCTGCAATAAATGTCCTAAAGGAAACACTTTATTCCCAGGGAGATACTGAAGATATAACACAAAACTTTTTCCATTACTATTCTGTCTTCAAACAACTTTAGGTGACTATCTTCCTTCTATAACACTGTTTTATGGACAGCAAAAATATTATCTTAACAATTATTCTGGTTTATATACACTAAGAAAGAATACAATTGTCGATTTTTTCACTTAACACTTTATACAAGATAGTATAGATGATGTCACTTGATAAAACTAGTGCTATAATCACAGTACCATTAATCTACTTCATCATGATAGTTTCACAGATATCACATTATCCCATATCTGGCATAAAGGAATGAATTTTGACTACAGCTAAAAGATTAGTTAAATAAATTTGATTTTTGTCATGTTATGCTTCAATACTATTCAGTAATAAACGCCTAGAAATGACTGAATTTGAGCTTTGCGTTGACATCAAGTCAAATGCCATTAATCAACATTCACACCTTGAATCTTATGCCATGTTGAATCCTTTTTAGATTTTAACAGTTCATTTTCACTAACTTTTCTACATCCATAAGTGTGCAACAACACTGAAGACTGGTTTTTGTTGTTTGTTTTTTTTTTTCAGATGATGTGTAAATTATGCTTTGTATGTCTTTGAGAACTCATCATTTTAGACAGTCATGAGGGAGACTTTTCATCAGCTTGCTGCAAAACAATATATGAATTTGAATATGTACATTCTCAACCTCATTTTATAAGGGTTTATCCATGCAGCTGTACCCAAGATTAAAAATTTCCACATGACTTGAAAACTGAATTTTGCATGTGAGCATAATTGTTTGAAGATATTTTCTGGAATTAGCTCTAGATGGAAATACTAATTATTAGAAGCTGTCTGTTGTAGTAAATTTAGGAAAGACTAGCTTAGTGTAAATAAAAACATAAGGATATTTTAAAGAAAGGCTGATAAAACTATTCACTAAATTAGCATAGATGATCTAACATGTGGGTTTCCAGTCCTAAGGTAGAAATCTTTCCTGTAGCAACTAAGAATTTATTTTAGGAGTCGTTAATCAGGTCCAACATTTAAAATATTTTTTAGCTGAGTTTCAGGAAGAAAAATAGTAGTCCATTAGAATCCCCCACTGAGTGATTGTGTTTTTTAGCTAAGCATAAAGATGCACAACAAGCAGGATAAATGCATCTTAAAACTATAAACCAATTATTTTTTAGCTAAGACACGCAAAACAGAGCTAGGATTAATGTAAGAAAACTAAGGGAAATGAAAAACAAAACAAAACAAAACTAGGCAAAACAAGAGAAAGAAAGTTACAGCTCTAGGCATATTCAAAACGAATTACCTTTTCTCCATTGAAAATCAGTATCTATACTAAATTAGATCTATACTAAATATGTGTAGTCCCCCAGAAATTCTGGACCATCTACATTCAGTCCTTCATTATCTAGTCTGTCCTCAGCCCTTGCTACAGAAGACAATGAGTGGCTTTATTGTCTGGTGGTAAAGTCCTGAAATGGATCTTAACCCAATTATTCCCATGAAAATTGAGGCAATGAGGAAATCTTGAAGAACAAATAAGTCTTTTGGGATAATAGGAAATGTTTGAAGCAACAGATAAATTTTTGAAAGAAGTGAGCAAAAGTAGTAATTAATTTACTCAAGGAAAGAAGGACAGTTACAGGTGGAATCATACACACAGAATCATGCAGAATTACACAGAATTTCTATGGTTAAAAAAGACCTTTAAGATCATCAAGTCCAACCATTATCTACTCTATCAGGGCCACTACTATACTATATCCTTGGGCACCATATCTAGATGGCTTTTATATACATCCAGTGATGGCAATTAAACCAATTCCCTGGGCAGCTTGTTCCAGTCTTTGATAACCCTTTTGGTATAGAAGTTTTTCCTAATGTCTAACCTAAACCTTCCCTGGTGTAACTTCATGTCAGTTCCCCTTGTCCTATCAGTTGTGACTTGTGAGAAGAGACCAGCACCCACTTCTCTACAACCTCCTTTCAGGTAGTGGTAGAGAGTGATGTGTCTCTTCAGCATCCTTTTCTTTAGACTAAACAACCTCAAGATTCTATTTGGGGCCGTGTCCAAAATCACAGATTACTGAGGACTGAAATAGTGTTTTGGAATTAACTCATTATATACGTACATTTTTCTCTAGGTATCCATTGTTTGCCTATGTGGAAAAACATGATCAGCCTTGGTATTATTCTATATAGCTTCTTTTACATATGTTACTTTTAGTATAAGATGGCATAATATTTTTTTAGCAGTAGCCAAATAAAATAGTTTCTTTTTTTTTCAGCAAGTTCATACTATAAATGTTAGTGCTTCTCTTAAATGGACACATATTGAAACACCTAAAAATAACCATAAATTCAGTTTTACATGAAATTATTTTATTGAACATCCAGAATATTTATCTCTTTAAGAATGTAATGCAAATGTATAGACTTCTTTTACTATAGGCGACTACTAGCTATTTTATTCCTAATTTTGAAAATTGAAGCGCAACATTAAGCTGAAATCAGTCTAAAACTGATTTTGGATCAGTGCAAACTCTGACAAATAGAAGATGCTTTGTCAACTTTTATGAATGGTTTACCTGAAGATTATTGATAATTACAGAATGATAATATCTCTCTGCTTATCTGTACTTTATGTAAATTATGTATTCTTCCTATAGCTGTACCAATATTTAGGCATACATTATGCACTCTGGAGAGATGTAGTAAATCGAGACATGTTGGCCAACTATTTAATTAATGGATAGTGCATAACTGAACAGCCAAATCCCCTATTGTTACTTGGCAGTCACAATTCACTGACTACATTCTGTTCTTTCTTAATGCCCTCATCCTTCACAGCGAAAAAGTGCTGCCTGGATCACATCAGAAATAGAAATAGCACACTGAGATGACTCTTCCTTCATAGAGAAGCTTAGGATGGGGAGATGTAAGCAAAATGTTTTAATGTATCCATATTTACAAATTCTATCTCATAGCACACTATGGTCAAAAACTCTTGCAATTTTTCATTTTATGCTACTGTATTAAAATGCTATGTTGATATATGAAGGTAAAAAAATACACATCAGAGTATACTGGAAAACCTTCAAACATAATTTTCAGTTTAGCTATTTTAGATGTCCTAAGAATGCTAGTAACTAGGAATTGTAATCACAGTTACTGCCATTTATCCCAGGTCTATAGCTTGTCACAAAATTAGAATCATTGTAGTTTATGGTCATCTAGGAGTCTCAGTGAGGGCCCTAGCATTAATATCATAATCTGTTAAAAAGATAAATACAGATAGACTGTAATGCAGCAATGATGAATTAGAAGGATTTATTTTAATCATTTCCCTTAGTCATTTCAGCCATACAGCCTAGGGGTGAGATGACATTGAGTTTCCTATAGCCCTGTTGTCTATTGCTTCTAGTAATCATAGAAGTTCAGCACTCTCAACTAGTCTAATAATTATGGATATAAATAATCACATCACAAAGTAGATGCATTATGAGCTTTTATATTTGGACATGACCTCATTTTTTCTTATGATCAGCTCAGCATGCTAGTAAATATAGTTCCAGCTAAATTTTTACAGCCTAGATTGTATCATCCAGTAGGGCCAAAGGAACACACTTCATATTCAAAGACAAGAATTTATTAGTAGTCAATTGAAAGCTTAGTAGCCTATTTTATTTATATATATGTATATAATATATTTAGATCCAATTATCAACAGAAAAAAAATAAAAGGAAAATAAAAAACACTATTCCAGAAAAAAAAAAAATCTCGATAACAATGAAGTTTAAATCATTGTACACAAGCTTCCTAGAGACTACTCTTTTTTTCTATTGTGCTCACTCTCCCAATATTCTTTTGTATACGTAGGTCAACACCTGAGTCTTCAAGAAGATGTGCTGAGTTTTAATGGATGATCAGGATGTTGAGTCATTCTCAAAGAGGAATGCAGTGGTGACAGTGAGGTCTTCCTTCTTACTATACAATTTGTTTGGGACTATTTTGATATATTTTCTAACATGCTCTGCCTCTTACTCACTCCAAAGTGGTTTGTAATTCCACCTAACATGCACACATAGTATGCATGGTGCATTGAATTCTTATTCTTTGTTCTCTTTGTTACCCCTAAAATCATTGTTACCTCATTCTCCACACTGGATTCCTTTATTGAACAGTAATTGACCACTAATAAGTTGTTCACATCCCTGATACCGCTGATATTCCTGTTTTGAAGGCATTTGCTGTCATCATATACTTGCACTCTCTACATTGCAATTTTATCCTAGTGTAGTAAGCAGTTCATGCTACAGAGTATAACTGGGTTATATTACTGTTAGTTTAAAATCTATGACAAAATGTTTGTCACACAACAACAAAAGACCTAAACAAAAGCTAACAGAAATAATGTAATATTCAGCTGCTCATTGTTGAAGTAGCTGTTGCAACTAAACAGGCTAAAGCAAAGCTCCAGACAAGCCCAGTCCAGTCCCAGTTCAAACAAAGTGAGCCTGACAAGTCCTAATCTTAAAGCTTTAAGGACTTACCACAAAGTTTATTACTAAAATAACAATTCGGCCTTTTCTAGTCCAGTAGGCTATAATACATGTAGACCTTTCAGAGTTTGTTACTGAATCTGCTTATCAGGAAAAATGTACATGATCTCAAACATTTGTGACTAATATATGTCATCATTAACAAATCCCAGTGTTCTGTGCAGGCATTATTTGAAATTTTCAGTTACATGAAGTTCAACAATGCCTTGTGTCACCACTGCTTAGATATCAGAAGCATTAAATTTGCAACTTGACATTACAGATGACAGAGACCAAAAGTGCTACAAAAATACTACTCATTTAGGTTTAAAAAAATCACTCCAAAACCCTTGTTAAAGAAGACATTCTTGCTCAAATTACTTAATCATTGTGTCGATCTGATTTTTTTACAGAAGGAAAATAAAAAATGTTTTGGAAAAAGGTACTCCAGAAATATGTCATGCTACTATGATAAAATCTCTAAGCTGATTTTCTGTTTAGACATTTTTCACTTTCAGACTCTTTAACTATTTTGGATTTATTTATTTGTAAGGCATAAGTGTCTTCTCTTGGTTTAGTTAAAAATAATATCCCTTCCACTGATGTGAGAAGGAAACTGCAGTAGAAAACCTGTCACAAGCGCACCATTGAAAAAAATAACCCAGAAGTAGTGTAGTATAACTTAGAACGTAACAAGGTAATTTTATTATCATAAGGGATTCTACTTTTTAGTTTGCATTGATCCTTGTTACCTATTCCTTGTATATTCTTTTGAGTTTAGAATGATTTGACATAGTTCTTACAAAATCTTCAGAATTTTATGCTAGATTTTGGGCTTTATAATACATACGGAAACAACTGAGAGAGCTGTCCCTTTTTTATTCCTGTTTTGTTCAGTTTAAGTGTTCTATTCACAATGTAAAGGCTGTGAATAACAACTACAGGATTCTGAAGTTAGTGAAGGAGTCAGGTATCAAAGATTACATAAATACATTAAGCATTTACTCTTCTATTTTTCTATATTCTGAAGAAAGAATTCTTTTTATATTTCAGTGTAGTCCTTCTCATTGACTTTGCTGGAGGGTATTATTTCAAAGTTTCTCTTGAAACAAAAGTGCTTCCTATAAAATTGTAGCCATCCTGGGTTTATTGTCTTCCTTAAAAAGCTACATGTTACTACAAGTAAGAATAGATAATAACATTTTCAGTTAAAAAAAAAATGAAAAAGAAAACAACTAGTATTATTAAGATATGGTTTGAATTTATATAGAGGATTTTAATATTCTGCATCATTACAATTTTCTATGAAAAAAATTGTAGTAATTCTGTCACTTTTTACAAGTTTATTTTTTCTTCAGACAAACTTTGGAAAAGAAAAATCATTTGTCATTCACAACTACATTTTCTGGCAGTAGGGTAGGATTTGTAAATATCAATTTTTCTCTAAAGTAAGTGGGAAGGGGATGGGAAAACAGCAAACCAAATTAATATGTAGGTGCTATGTATTAATATATTGTTATATTAACATATATATAGATATTCTATGTATGACAATTATCTCAAATACTATTGCTTTGAGTAACAGCATGTACTCTTTTGTTTTAATAATTACTGCAATATCATTAATACTGTCAATTAATACATCCTTTCCAAATCTGCTAAATAAATTTAAAAATGGAACATGAAACACTCCCTTCTTTTACTAAGAGCTTTAGAAATTTAACAAAATACGTTAGATTTCTATGACTAATAAAAATAGCAAATACTTTCACAAGATTTTAAAATAACCCATCATATATTCTATTTATGTCAAAAAAAACCCACAACACCACCAAAGTTACTGAAGTAAGTAAAGTCCACATATCATGCTTTGAGGCTTTTTTACCCATCCAGAACTGCAAAAATGATGAGACTGTTGTCAGGACAGTATGTAAACATTTTGTCTCCATTTCAAAGCAGGTCAAAATTTCTAAGGAGCACACTAACTACAATCTGGCCCAGAAATAAATCTTATCATGTCAAAAACCCCAAATCAAACAAAAACTCTGAAAACCAAATCTGAGATATTAATGACATTAGTGAGTCTATTTATTTCAAAATTCATATGACAGTTAACCAAAGCAATGAATACAAATGCTTGAGGTAACAAAGAAATTCACTCAAGAAGAAACCCTGAAGAACCCCAAACAAATCCTTGTTGACTGTTTAGTGAATTTTGAGAGATTAAGAGAGAAGAGAGAAAGACAGAGTGCGTATTTTGAGAGTGTGGCAGAGAGAGCAGAAAAAAGAATGAAAAAGTGCTGACATTAAAGAACTGAGTAAAGAAGTAAAAAATGAGGTAACTGTAGAACAAGTCCCATTTATGCAGTATTTGCACCAAACATGTTTTATTTGAAGGCAAATGATAGCTGCAGTAGAAAAGCAGTAACAAAAACCTCTCTAAATGCAGAGAGGAGTATTAGAAAACGTAATATTGTTGATAACTTTGAAGGCCTTAGCTAGAAAAAAAAGGATATCATGGAATGAGTCAGCAATATATGTAGGAGCTGAAGTGGAAAAAAACCCAAACATTAAGCCCAGCCTGTTTAATTACTCTTAACTGAAACTTATATGAACATAAAATAGAAACAGTGTAAGTAAGGATCATCATGTCTTTAAACTAGGTTATCTATTGAATTTAGATTATGCATTTGTAACTGGAAATTTCTTAGGAAATATCATTGTTTTCAATAAGTAATAAAACATCTTCATGCATAAAGCAATCTAGCCCATGTTCTGCTATGTTTTTCTCTAGTCTTTCTGGGAAATGTAAAATATATCATTAATCTGGGAAATGAAAATAATAAGAAGCAACAGAAAATCAAAAATCACACTTTCACTCCTGTATGATTGAAGTACTCATTTGATGGAAATAAATTGTAAGTATCACATACATCCCTTGTAATGTTATATCCATTATCTTTCTCCTTCCTAAAAATAGAAAAAAAAATAAATAAATCAACATTCTTAAGTATTTAAGAACCTGGGATGAAAGATTCAGCACAGGTGAGGCCACACCTTGAGTATTGTGTACAGTTTTGAGCATCTCAATACAAGAGAGATAATGAGGTGCTGGAGTGAGTGCAGGGGAGGGCAATGAAGTTGGTGAAAGGCCTGGAGAATAGATCTTATGAAGAGTAATTAAGGAGCTGGGACTCTTTATTCTGAGGAAGAGGAAGCTAAGGGGACACCTCATCACTCTCTACAACTACCTGAAAGAACATTGTATAGAGGTTGGTGCTGGTTTCTTCTCACAGGTAATTAGTGATAGAATGAGAGGCAATGGATTCAAGCTGTAACAGGGCAGGTTTAGACTGGACATTAGGGAAAATTTTTTCACATAATGAGTAGTCAGACACTGGAATAGGCTGCCCAGGGAGGTGGTTGAGTCACTATCCCTGGATATGTTTAAGGGCTGTTTAGATGTGGTGTTGGGGGATATGGTTTAGGGGTGAACTTTGTAGAGTAGGGTTAATGGTTGGACTTGATGATCCCAAAGGTTTTTTCCAAACTGAATGATTCTATGATTGTTTAAGCAAATTAAAGATGCTGCTATATCATCTTTTTCACCAGTCAACTTCCTACCAGTCACCACTTATCAAGACTCATGTTGTAGCAGCTTAATATGAATATTTAATATGAATTAATATGAATGATAACTATAACCTGCTAGGGAGGAATGGAATACACTTGTCTCAATGAGGCAGGTGAATCTTTGGCAGTAGGCTGGCCAACTTAATCAGGAGGGCTTTAAACTGAAGGGTTCAGGAGTTAGGGTCCAAAGTCGTAATGCTTATGACATCGCAGTCAATTAGGGAATAAGCCATGTCAATCACAGCAGTGACAAATACTCCTTAGCTGCTTTCCAAGATGAGACTCAGAAGGCCAACCACCTCAAGGATGCGTATAACTATGGTGGTTCCTCTTTCTCCCCTCCAGTGTTGTCTTCTTCCTTGATTAAGTCTCTGAAGTGCCTGTACACCTACACATGCAGCATGTGGAATGAACAGGAAGAACTGTCATGATTTTACTACAGTCATGGAGACATTGTAGCATGGCTCGCACAACTGAAATGCCATGGATGGCTATGTACTTTTAAAGAAAGGCACCAGCAAGGTGAGGTGGTGGAGTTGCTCTTCATGTGAGAGAGCAACTGGAATGTATTAAGCTATACCTAGGGGGAGGATGAAGAACATGTTGAAAGTTTATGGGTAAGAATTAAGGGACAGGATAATATAGGTAACACTGTTGTGGGTATTTACTACAGACCACCAGACCAGGAATGGGAAGTTGATGGGGCTTTCTACAGGAAACTAGAAGTAACCTCAAAATCACAGGCCCTGATGCTCATGGAGGACTTCAATTGGGCTGATATTTGCTGGAAAGGACACACAGCTGGGCATACACACTCCAGAAGGTTCTTACAGTACACTGATGATAACTTTCTGGCACAGGTAGTGGAGGAGACAATGAGGAGAGGTGTGCTGCTGGACCTTGTATTAATTAACAAAGGAGGTCTGGTCGGGGACATAAAGGTTGGGGGCAGCCTTGGCAGTAGTGATCATGATATGTTGGAGTTCAGTATCATGCATGGAAGAAGCGGGACAATAAGTAGGATTGTAACCCTGGATTTCAGGAGGGCTAACTTGGTCCTCTTCAAAGACCTGCTTGGAGGAATCCCATGGGCCATGGATTCGAGAAGGTAGGGGAGCCCAAGAGAGTTGGTTAATATTCAAGCACCACTTCCTCCAAGATCAGTAAAAGTGCATCCCATGAATAAAAAATATCATGTAGAGGAGGCAGGAGACCTGCATGGATGAGCAAGGAGCATCTAGAAAATCTCATATGGAAGAAAGGGACTGGTCACTTGGGAGGAATACAGGATCATTGTCAGGGTATGTAGGGATGAAGCAAGGAAGGTCAAGGCCCTCTTGGAACTAACTCTAGCAAAGGAAGTAAAAGAGAACAAGAAGGGATTCTTCAAATACATCAGTGGTAAAAGAAAGAATAGGGAAAATGTGGGACTTCTGCTGAATGAGGTGGGAGCCCTAAGTGACAGAGGTTGCAGAGAGGGCAGAGTTACTGGGTAGGACTGGGTTAGAGATTACAAATCCATGGACCCTGAGGTCATGCACCTGAGAGTGCTGAGGGAGCTGGCTGATATTGCTATGTCACTCTCCATCATTTTTGAAAGATGATGAAGAAGAGGAGAGAAGCCTGAGAACTGAAGGAAAGCCAATGTGACTCCAGTCTTCCAAAAAGTCAAGAAGAAGGACCCAGGAAATTACAGACCAGTCAGCCTCACCTCTATCCCTGGAAAGATGATGGAAGAGCTCATTCTGGAGGTCATCTCCAAGCATGTGGAGGAAAAGATGTTTATTAAGAGTAGTCAGCATGGATTAACCAAGGGGAAGTCATGTTTGACTAATCTGATAGCCTTCTCTAATGGTGTGACTAGCTGGGTAGATGACAGGAGAGCAGTGTATGTTGTCTACCTCAACTTTGGCAAGGCTTTTGACACTCTCTCTTATCCTCATAGGTAAGAAGTGTGCATTAGATGAGTGGACTGAGATGGAGGATGATCTCTGAAAATCTGTTTTGTTTTGTTTTACCATGAAACATCTAAACTTCTATTAACTTCAGGTAAGTGGGTTTTGTTTGCCTTTTTCTTTTAAATCAAAGTTGAACGACCATACCCTCAAAACACCTGGATTATTGGTCATAGTTTCTGTTTAGAGGCCGTTTGACTTTCTTTTTCATTAATGAAAGTGGAATGTAAGAGAACTAAAACTGTTTTCTACTTCTACAAATTGTTCTTGTTATAAATTTCTGAAATTTCAAACTGTAACTACAAAGAAATAAAAATTACACTGCAAAAAATGGAGTATAAATAACAAAAGTGTATAACATATGAAGATAATAGGAAAATGCAAACAGCCCGAAGAATAGTAGATTAAAATCTCACTAAGAACTAAATGTTTAACAAAAATATCTATTTTTATATGTTTGCATAATTCTTTATTTTGTTTACTGATAAATGCAGATTTATTGGGAAATCTGTCTGTACACAAAGGGATTATCATGAATTTCATTTCAACAACATTGCAAGCACTTTTGTTCATCATAATGATGATTTACGTTAATATTCTCCCCTGAAGGATTTTGAAGATTAAAGTTGATACCCTCTTCTATTAATTACTAAATCACAAAACCAAACTTGATTTCAAATAAATAACTCTTCCTTTATAGTCTTCCACATTAAAATGCTGAGCTGCACTTGTCATTGCAAATGAGCTTCTTTAGAACTTTTTTTTTCTTTATGAAAACAAGTATCCCTGAGATTAAATACAATTGGTAATTGGTTCATTATCTAGGATGATGCTTAATAGAACAAAGTATTGAAAAATCTATATTCCCTACTGAAAAGCTTTAAAATATTGCACATTTAACATTAAGCAAGTTGTATGGTGTAATTCATGACCATTTTTTTATAATGAATATTCAATCATTAGAAATCATTACAATGAAAAGTAATGCAATACTTCAGAAAGCATATTCAAACATACACATCTCTGCTTTTTTGGCAGTATTTGAGGTATCGATGAAGAAGTCTTCCTGACCATCCTAATGGGCAGATAATCATGTCAAGTGAAGTTTGAAGGCAAAACTATTCTTTATTTTTCTCTTTATTTTTACCTTTATTAATGAAGCCATTCATAGAAAATAATCTTAACACATTTCTTTATACTAAAATAGTGTTACACAGTGCCTAGTGAATTTTGCGGAAAGAGCATGGCACTAACTCAAGTAACTATTGCAGTAACTTTTGTTCAAATGTAAGTTTTCCAATGTATGTATGGTACCTGTCAAAAACAAGATTTCCCTGTCCCACCAGCTACTTCTGAGAAGAACTGTTCCACAATATACTGGATTCTATTGCACAATGCAGTTACAGAAACTTGAAGATGTTAGCAACAGAGGGTGTCAACATATTTTTTTTAATGTAAGTTGCTTTTGTTCAACAAGAAAATTTTAAATCATAGATCTCATTGGAAATGAGTTCTTGAAGTCATCTAGTTCATACCTTTGCTGAAAGAAGGATCAATTTTAAAGCTGTTAAGGGTCTTTTCCAATAAAATCTGAATATCTCAAAGAAGGTAGAATACATAATGTCTCTAGGAAGCCTTTTCTGCTCTCTTTGTGTTCCCTCATGCCCTTTCTTCTAAACAGAATTGTCTTGCTGTTATGCACCTGTGAGAAGGTTCTGGTCTGATCTTCCCTATAACACCCGTTCTTCCCCCAGATAGGTAAATGAAAAGGAAAATTAGATCCCCCTTAGATCCTACTTCCCTCTGCTTCTCCTTACACATACAGCATATGCCTCCAGCTGCCTTATTGTAGGTACCTGCTTCAGGGCAAGGATATTTCTTAAAACTGGCTTTCTAATGCCCATAATGAAATTATATATACTCTGACCCCTGAGTGACTTCAATTCTGTAGATATCTTAATTTAGGAGTGTGGAACTTATCCTAGGTTGTGAGAGCTGGAGAAGCAAAAGACATACCAAAACTATGAATACTAGCAACATTATACCTTTATGTACTGGTACACATGGACAATTCCCTGGTTAACTGTGTTGGCCTTGAACATTCAGTCTCAAGTAGATGGTTATAGAAAGTTTATAGGAACTGTTCCAGACTGGCTCAAGTTTAATTATTTTCTTGGTCAAGAAAGGCAGTCTGGAAATTAAAAGATAAGTTTCGCTTTCTCCTAAAAATTAGATGGCTTATATTCTATTAGAAATTGATTTCTGGTACATGATTTACACAATCTTGTCTATTTTACACATACATAGGACCAGAAAAGGTGTTTCCAACTTCACAATGTATTTTCACACATCATTTGAAACAAAGGACTGCAAGTCTGTAATGACTAAAAGAATATAGGGGAAAAAATTACTCTGGTTTTTATGGTTACAGTTTACAAAACAATTTTATTTTTGTTTATGAAGATCCTGTTTTATAGCATAACATTGCAACCATGATCAGCATTCATCAATGATCATGTTTTTCCCAGACAGAAGAGTTGCCAGTGACAGAAGCTACAAAATGGTGCATAACTGAACAACATCTATACCAGCACCAGCAAAAAAAATGAGGATGGCTATATGAGAACACATCTGTCAGTCTTGCTTTCAGATCCACTCTCCCCTTTTTTCTAGAAACCCACTTCAAACACACACATTGTTTAAATCACATTTTAGAAAGTTCACAAGTGCTCCTTCCCTCAGTTTCCTAATTAAAAAAAAATATTTTTTTTTGTGTCTTATAAAGTAATGAGACTATGAACAATCTCATCATTTATATCCTTACTTCACCCTGTTAGCATAAAGCATTTTCTTTTAAATAGAATAATTTTACAGATAGTAACCAAATAGATGTGACTAATAAAATTCAAGGCCTGCTGAAGTGTGACTCATTGACTGAGAACTAGACATAAAGGATCAACATAGAATATTCTTGATTCACTAGAGGACAACTTAACTAGCCTTTTTAGTCTGAATAACCTGTATTTAATTCCTCAGTATATATATATATCCTTCTAGATCAACTTTAGAAGCTAGGAAACAGAAATCAACCAACAGCAGGTTGAGGAAGTTGGCTGTATTTCATGCATCAGCACAGAATCTTTGGTGCTCTCAGCAGGTGGTGAGGATTTTGTGTATGGACCATTTGACCATATGTGCAAATGATCAAATAGAATCTAAAAGGAAGAAAAGGTTTGCAAACAGATCAAGGGTTGCAGCTTCTAGTTGTACATGCATATCTCTTGAACAAGAAAAATTTTAATAGTGTTTTTCTGGAGGCCTGATGATAATTTGCATAGGATTGTTTCAGTTCTGATGCCAATACCATTTAGCAATGTAAGACATGATAAAAAGCATCACTAAAGATTATGTGGATCAAAACATAAAATTCAGGAAAATTCTGTATGTTTAAGAAGCGGTGATATTTCCCATGTTTACATTTCCATCTTTCATACATATTTTCAATACTAGATTCTTGTGACAGATTTAATTGTTAAGTCCTGTGTGAAATAATATTTTGATAATCTCTGGAAATACAGAGAAAAATTGTTCACACAAGATTTGGTTTTAAAACCAGAACATGGAATATAAAGTTCAAATAAGCATTTAGGCCAGTGATTTTCTTAATCATTAGTAGATAAGAAAAGAAAATTAGTGATTAGGTACCAGCAGTGATGGGTAAATGAAAGTACTGGGTTTCACAAGGTCAGAGGGGTTAATTAATGTTGATAGCTGTCTTTTACTTTTCAATTAGAATTTGATATATTAGATATGTGATGCACTAATTTCTGTACACATGTTCAGCATCTGTGTCACTTCCACTGAAAAAACTGCTTCTTTGGAAAAGAAGTTCTTTCACTTTAGTTCTTCTACTACTCTTTATTCTGGTGTGCTGAAAACATAGTTGTTACCGTACTTTCCATTTTATTTGTTAATCAGCCTTTTAAGTTTTAAGATGAAATTTCTCAGACAGATATGCTCCTATCATCACAATACTTAGAATTTCTCAGATATAAGTTATTGGGGTTTTTTTTCTTTTATTTTTAGTAGCACATTAACAGTTCCCACGCTAAGTGTGTCAGTTATTTTTCCATTCTGATGTTGATAGTATTAATGTGCAAACACATACTTGAACTGAAGGTTGCATATGGAAGTCAAGGTCATGTGATAATATTTTTTATTTCTCATATTATACAACAGTTGCTATGATGAAAAAAAAAAATTTCCCTAATGCAATATCCTTCATACTCTATTCCACTATTAGGTCTATCACTCCCCCTTCTATTAGTTAAAAAACATTTTCTCCCCTTTACTAAGAAGGAAGTCCTTTGTTTTCCATTCTAAAAATTTTATTTTAGAAATAGACAAAATAGGTAATGTTAGATGTACTGCAGCTGCCAAATACTTACTTTCAACCCCTTCTTATACTTGGGGACTAATGTACAGAATCATGACATCACAGAAATAAAAGATGTTTTGCATCTTTTGGACATAATTCCCCCCGTGGACAGCTCCTGCCTGAAGTGTGCATAAGGAAATTATAAAGCTTAGCTACGACTTTTTAATTATGTAAAATTTCTGTGATCATTCCAGGTATTTTGTAGCCACAAACTGGATCTTTCAAGATTAAATTTTCACTCTCAATTAATTTACGTTTCTGAAAGCCGAATTGTTTTTATGAAATAATAAGAGCTGCATCATGATACTCATTTCATATAGTAGATGAGATTTTTCAGCTCTTTATTTTGTGCTCCAAATTGTTTTAAATCTAATGCAAATAAAATTTCTGAGATAAACACTCAGGAAATAGAATAGACACAAGTTCAGACAGTTGGGTTTATTTGTACATTTGGCCAGTGTATTATCATATTTCCCAAAGGCAAAGCTAAAAAAAAGAAGGGAAGGTGGCTTTTCAGATGTTCTATTATTTTAGAGTGAATAGGTGTCATTTCTCTAATCTTCGAAGGTAATAAATAATGTGTTGCATGCATTAACCCAACAAACATTTTTTAAAAGTATTATCAAGTTATATAAGCATAAAGAAAATCCTTAGTCATGAACATTGCTTAGAACAAAGAAGAAAAAGTCCTCAGGAAGTACTATGCATTAACAATTAAGAGATTTAGGAAACTAGTCATTAAAGTGTCTCTGTTTACTGTCTGGGCAGATGAGACATGTATCAGCAATATTAGCATTTTCAACCTGGTAGAACTAAGTTAATGGTGAAAGGAAAGGTTGTATCATCTTAACTAAAAGGATTAATATCACGTAATTTTTAGACCACAAAAAGTTAAATTCATAACTCAACTTAGTTACTCCAGACTCTCTCTGCATGTAATAAGATTTGAGGGACATGAGTTGAATTAATCTTTGAAAAATACATAGTTTTCTTTACTGGCAATACAGAAAGTGATCTTTGGCAATATAGTCTCCAGCATAAATCTTCTAGGCACCTAGGCTAAGGCAGATTAATTCCACCCTTACTATTTTAATTCCTCAGTTAAGGAATTAACATGAAATAATAACTGAGATATGGAGAATAAGGTTTATCAAAAGAACCAGAAGAATAATGACTATGTAATTCCAGATTCTGTCATGAACACAAGAGCACATCAAGTTGAATGAGAATCAAGTATTATATATTAAATTTATACTAATTATCTATATATAGTTATAAGAACTTAAAAGATGTTAGGTCTATATAGATTTGGTAGTTTGATCATACAGAGTCTGTAAGAAACCTGACAAATTAAATTAGTGTCTTGAGAGACATTGTCTGTCTTTCTGTTTTTGTTCACCAATTATGTGGTTTAACCCCAGCTGTCAACCAAGCATCACCCAGCCACTTGCTCACTCCCCCATAGTGGATGGCAGAGAAAACACAAAGAGTGAATGTGAGAAAACTGATAGGTTGAGATAGAGACAGCTTAATAGGTAAAACAAAGCTGTACATGCAAGCAAAGCAAAACAAGGAATTAATTCACTACTTCCCACTGGCAGGCAGGTGTTCAGCCATCTCCAGGACAGCAGGGCTTCATCATGCATAATAGTTACTTCGGAAGACAAAAGCCATCACTCCAAACGTCCTCTCCCTTCCTTCTTCTTCCCCCATCTTTTATTGCTGAGTCTGACATCATATACTATGGGGCATCCTTTTGGTCAGTTGAGGTCCAGCTGTCCCCACCCAGCTTCTTTTGCAGCCCCAGTCTATTTTATGGTGGGATGGAGTGGGAAGCAGAAAAAGCCTTGACTCTGTGTAAGCACTGCTCATCAATAATGAAGAAATCTCCATATTACCAACACTGTTTTCAGCACAAATTCGAAACATAACCCCATACCAACTATTATGAAGAAAATTCACTCTATCCCAGCCAAACCCAGCACATTCTGGCTGGTCACTGCTCAGGGACTGGCTGGGCATCAGTTAATGGGTGGTGAGAAATTGCATTGTGCATCACTTCTTTTTCTTGGGTTTTATTATCTCTTTTTGTTATCTTCCTTATTATTATTAGATTTTACTTCCATTATTAAACTGTTCATATCTCAAACTATGAGTTTTACTGTTTTTTATGATTCTGAGCAAATGGCTGCATGGTACTTAGTTGCCAGCTGAGGATATACCACAACAACCAATTACTGTAGGAAGTAAGATTCATCACACTCAACTTCAACAACTCATAGATAATCTAGGTTGTTACTTGTATTTCTTAGTAGTCAATGCAAAGATGAACTTCTCTTTGAATGTAAGTCGTTCCATAGGGTGGATCAGCCTTTCTCACCCACTGTTGAGTTAGTTGGCAGAGAAGCTTAAGAATTATTAAAAAGTCACAGGAGATAGACAGCTCTATTAGCTAGATCTGAATGGCTCCATAGATTAGATTGTGTTGGACCCTTTTCTAAGATGTTTAATTTTACATTTGGACCATATATGAATTAGGTATTTACAGCTGTAGGATTTCAATCATGCCTGAGGAGAGGTGGGCAGGCAAGCTGGGAATTGCAAGGTCATTTTTTTTTAGCACTTCAGTTACTAGATAGTGTTGGAGACTCATGATGCTGAGGAGAATTAATCTCATACGCACAAAGACTGTTTCTAAAGTATCCTGATATTGTTTTATCTCATACTTCATGCTTGATGTGTGATGTGAGAGATATTATGTGATTAATATGAGATGAACTACATAAGTAATCTATGGCTTTTTCAAGAGTGATCTATGTACATGTTCAACTTGCACAAATAAATCTTTATATAACATTAGAACAAAATGTACCTAATTTGTATTACAAGCCTTCTAGAAACTATATTGTTATTGCCATTACAGTAAATCTCTTACCAACAGCTTACTGCCGTGAAACCTTAATATTAATATAGAATCTCTTTATGCTTGTATAATGCCACGTCTTGCAAGATCATTATCTATCAGGAGAACTTGTTTTCTTTTTGAGACATGCTGGCCAAGTATTGCCAACATGAACAGTTTTTAATGCCCTCAAGCAGCACTCTGGCCAATCAAGACTATCAGGTGGTATGTAGCATACTATTTTCCTTCATGTTCCTCCAGAGATAACTCCATTGTTGCAGTCTCTTCAAACAAGTTGAGAACAGTTAGATAGTGTCCTATGATTGTTGTGTAAGGTGTGGATTAATAATTGTTTTGGGGTTTGCTTGCATTCATTTTTTAATCTATTTAGTTGTTGTATCTTGGTTTATATATTAATTACAGATTTTCTTGAGGTCTTTTTGTTCTTTGTCTGAGTGACAGCAAACACTGTGGAGATCCAGAGGGAGGACATTTCTTTGGCTTTGCTTTTGAAGAAGTTGCGCATAAAAGAAAAAAGGATTAATAACAAACTCAACAAGCAGGTTTATGGATAGAGGGTCTAGATATACTGTATAGAAAACTGATGACTTCATTATATCCTTGTTTGAGTTCTAATAGCATTGTCAGTTTAGTGAAGATAAAAAGCTTTATTTTGATAATTCTATGATGAAAAATCATGCAATTTCATTATCTACTTTTTTTTCTTTAAAATGGTCATTTATCTTAGAAATATCTTCTATTCATCAGCCTCTTAGTCTCTGCCTTCAATTCTTTCATTAGAACTTTCAGTATTTCTTTCCTGTGCTTAAAACTGATGTAGGGTTTTCTGCCTGCTACATATTAATCACAAACACAGTGTGTACATCTCATGACTGTTCTTTCCAGTGGAAAATATAAATGATATGAAGTTCTTTTACTGGATCTGAGATGTTTCCACAGCATTTAGAAGTTGTGTGTTTGATAAATGCATGTAAGTTTTCATTACCTAGTAAGGGAAGAGAAAAGAAGCTGCAAGCAAGATGATACATGATGTGTGAATTGAGAGTTCTTATAAGATGATCACCCTACAGAGTAATTAGGAAAGAATAAACAAGGTAAATGATGAATGATATCAGAAAGATCTGCTTAGTCATGATGAAAGAATACTTTTTATCTATCTTTATTAAATGATATTGAAGAGGTGCCATATTAAAATATAACATTGGATTATTTTCATTAGAAGGAAGGCTATGCTGCCATTAAATGCAGCGGTCCTCATCTCTGGCCTCTGTTCTCTCCTGCTATGCAAGGGTGGAGAGAATAGTCTTTAGCAGATAAATTTCCAGTTTCCATTTACCACATGACTGAATTAAAAATAGTGAAGACAAAAGAATACTGCAAGAACAAATAGTAGAGAAGTCATCTACTGGCTGTGGCAGGGGGCTGCAGGGGTGCCCTCTGTGAGGAGAGTCTGGGACTGCTCTCTTCTGGACACAGCCAGTTCCAACTGGCTCCAAAGGACCTACTGCAGGGTACAGATGAGTCCCACAGCCAAGATGGTGGCATCTCAAGGAAAACATGCTTAAGAAAGGGTAAAAATGGCTCAGGGAGAGAGGAGGGTGAGGAAAAAAAAAAAAAACTGAGTGAGAATGAGCAGATGGAAGACCAAAGCCTGAAAGGGAGTTTCACAGTGGAGCACATATTCCCTAATGCCTATGGAGATCCCAGCCAATCCTGGAGAAAAGTATGAAGAAGAAGCAGCATAGTAGAGGTGTTATGAACTGACCACAATTCCCATTTTCCATCCTCCCCTGCATTGTTTGGGGGCCGGGGGGGGGGGGGGGGGGGGGGGGGGGGGGGGGGGGGGGGGGGGGGGGGGGGGGTGGGGGTGGGGGGCGGGGGGGGAGAGGGGTTTTTTTTGGTGTTTGT
>WTSP01165671.1:0-95160 GCA_025331215.1 Actenoides lindsayi | reverse complement strand
TATATCACTTGGATTTCGTAATTTGATTTTACAATTTGAGTTGTTTACATAAGAAAAAAAAAGTATTAAAAATAACTGGCTGGCAAGTAGAATCGGAAAAAAAAAAAAGCATTTTGTTGTAATTCTTTAAAATATTTGTAGTGACCATATTCTGTTCATGCCAGGATTATTTTCTGTCAGGAATTATGCCAAAAGGACAGAAAAATTGAGAGTTATTGTAAATTACAGATAGACAAATGAATTGTTAAATATATTTTGTTATAGTGATATATTTGTGCTTAAAGACTCTGAAAACAGATGCTTCATATTTTATGTTTTGTGAAAATGTGAAAAGTTCAGTGATATCCTACTTCACAGTTTTATCAGTTTTTCAAGGACTGCAGTGTGGTATCTTACCTCTTTTCTTAAGGGATCTATTAATGCAATAATAAAAGGGAATTTATTAATCAGTTCCACATACATGTCAACCATTTCATCAGGACTTTTGAATGTTCCAGTGAGTATTTCATATTTTCCTTTAACCTAGAAAGTACAGGTAAAAAGCACAGCGTAAACATACAGATCTGGTGACTCTAGTATCTCTGCTGAGGCAGTGGATTGTGTGTTCTCCAACGAGCACACGTTCACTTCTCCACTTTATTTTTGAGTGGTCAGCACATTGTTATAGAAAACTCTGCCCCAAGTAACAGTGGGTTTCAGCGGGCTCATGCTAAAGTCTCTGAAAGATGCCACTCCCAAAACGAGTGGGATCTATTTCAGCATTTGCTAGACAACACTGCCAGTTTTACACTACTTTATCACAGAGTTAGCAATAGCTGACATTTTTATTGTATCTTCCATTAAAATTATCACTTTTCGCTTCCAAAAAAGGTTTTTTTGGTCCTCATTGTCATAAAGAAAAATATTGCTAGGGAAAAGGAGTGCACCCTCAGTGCTCAGAAACAAAACACTGCCTTTCCTTGCCTATTTCCCCTTCCAGGAAAAAAAAAAAAGACTGGTTTAAAACTAGTCTCATCATGACGAGAAGCACAGACTGCAGTGTACGGGGATTATTAAGGGCACACTGTCAAACTGTACCAGAATACCCACTGCTTTAGTGACTTTAACAGTTCAACAACAGAAAGTGACAGAATTACTGGTAATTCGTTTGTTAAGATTTTGGTCATTCTGGTATAGGAAACGGATAGCACAGACTGTCAGGAAAGCAACTGCTTTCACAAAAGGGATTAGTAATGGAAGGTTTGTCACGATAGCACACCCAAAGACACAAAATCTCATGAGACATTAAATGGAATAGGAAGTTTCTTTTTCTGCTTAGAGAGAAACCTGACATCTTGGAACAAGAGGCAAGAACTTTAAGAGTTCAACTGGAGATAAATAAGCTTTGCCAAATGAAAACATTGAAAAATACAAATTAAAAAATGATTGTTGACACACAATGAAATTAACGTGCGTATACAAACATACCACAGTAAAAACATACAGAAAGGTCAAGGTAGTTTGAAGAAAACAACAGATGTAGTGTAATATGGAGAAAAAGCACCTAGTGGTGTGAAGGAATTACAGAAATATACTTGTGTAAGTAATTTTTCATTTTTCATCCTTGAGTGCAAGGTGGACGGAAGATAATTATTTCATTTATACCTTGTGGAGAAATGGAAAAAAAAACCCTACAAACAAACCAGGATTTTCTACTTAACACTTTAATTCCAAATTGTCTGAGATGTAATGTGAAATGAAGCTGGTTAAACAGGGCATGCAGTAGATGTTTGCCCATTAAAACAGTTTGCTATATTTGACACAGCCTGATCTGAAAAATCTTATTAAATAATTAAACAGAGAAAAGGAATAAATCTGTCTGATGCAGGCAGGCTTATACCATTTGAATGATTAAAGTTAAATCATGAAAGTAACAGAGATTCCTGTAGGCAGGACACAAGCTGTAACAGGGATCTACCCTGGTCCACTGAGCCTTATGCCATGCAAGGTGCATCACCAGTATGCAGGTACAGAGAGGGAGGAGGAATACTGGTACTGCTGCTCCCACTGCATCACACTACTGGAAGGATGTCTGGCTGTCTCAGCACCTTGCGCTCACAACCCAGTAACATATCTGCTACACTTGTAGGACTGATTCAACCATAATTTTTAAATGCAGAGGTAATTCTTTTGCTTTGCTGAATTGCTACCTTAAAAAAAAAGGAGTTGGAATCTTCTAGGTGAGTTTGCAATGTAATAACAAATGATGTTGACAAATAGCTACAATCCTTTTATAAACCAGCATAATAGGTATTGAAAAAAAACTTACGTAATCCATTAATTCATGAGCAGCACAATTTATTGCTAAGTACATGTCTGTTCCTAGCTCCAGACCTATATTGCAGCAAGCTGTTTGCATTAGGAGTAGTGGTTGTTCTAGATTATCACATCCTGTTATTAGGCAACCTAAGTGTGATATTCTTTTCAACGCTTGTGGCTGAAAGTAAAACAAAATTAATCACTTTATTTACAAACATATATATATAATACATATATATTTCGCTGTCATTTCAGTCTGCATTCACTCATCAATATGTAAATTTATTTGCAGAAATTGCATTGGCAACTTTAAGGACAATTCTTTATGAATGAGGGGTAATCAAATGCTAATGAGTAAAGAACTAATAGTCCTTGGAAATATGTCTAGTGTAGTTTGTGCTCTTATAGAGCCAGTACTGGTTTAAAGAAAGATTTTAAAGGCACTCTTAACAACCACAGACTTGTCATGGATGCTGTGTCGAAGTTTACACTGCTGTGGACCATCTCTTTGCCAAAATTCCTTATTCTCCACTTTTAAACAGCTTTTATTGATTTATCCTCAACTAGAACTTTGATATTGCCTCCATGGAGTGTTCAAGGAACAGTAGAAGCTTCCAGGACTTGTAGAAGGAACAAATTTCATAGAGGGTAAATAATTTTAGCACAATTGAGTGGAGTTGTCTTCCTCAGGAACAGTGCTCCTGGACAGGAGCCACAAGCAGAGTTTCACTGGGCAGGTGTTTCACATGTCTTTCTGTTGCCAGGTTTTCTGTAGGTTTTTCAATCACTGATTTTTAACTTTAAAGCTGTGAATTTTGGATTATAAAGAATGACACTAGGTTGCACATAAAGCAGCAGGATGTAATCCTGGGTTAGGCTGGAGAAGGCAATCAGAGGGCATTGGTTTTGACAAGAGTTAGAGAACTAACTACACCAGACAGAGCAGAGCCCAGGCTACAGAGGATATATGTAAATTCTTTCACATTAAAAATTAGAAAGAAAATGCAAGTCAAATTGTTTTGAGATTATTTTGTAGCAATTTGTAAGGAGAGACAATCTATTTGACGTGTTGCTTTTGGAGCACAAAGCTGTGGCAATAGCCATAAAGAAATGCTGCCATTGTCCTGCATTTAATGTGAGACAGAGGTGAAGTTTGCATTTTCATGTGATTTTTCAAGGCACCGTATGTTGTGCCTTGCTACAGTCTAGTTTGTCTTTATAAAAACTTTTTTTTTTTCTGTCTAGTTTTCACTTCTATAACCTAAAAAAGTTCTGCTTCTTCTTCACTGCCTACCCTGTCATTTTTCCTTTTTTTTTTTTTTCCACCCAAAACAGTGCAAACTAACATGGAGCTTTTACCAGTTTAAAACTCAGTCTCACTACCAGGTCCTTTAGTTTTCTCCTATTGTAACAAATGGATTTTTTTCAGAGAATCTAATACTTTGTTTCCTTGGGCATATCTTAAAGAATTACTTTAATTTGTGACTGCAGTACATGTTGTGATAAGAATATGGAAATTACCCAGCAGAAAAATACTGGCCAGCTACTTAATCATGAATTTTGTGTTGTTTAAGCAACAAGAAAAAGGAAAACTTTAATTCATCCTCTCTTTTGTATACTCCACAGCAGCAACAATTCTTGCCTGCTAATATTTTAATCATTCCAGAATGGAAAGCAAAACTGGCAAGGCATTTCCACTATTTGGAAAACTCATCTATAAACTACATTTTGAAATGATTAAAAAAAAAAAGATCATTTGAGATATAAAATAACATCCTGTGCCATATTGTGAGTGCCACTCTTTAGATACTGGTTCGTATTTGCCATTATCTATAACCTCAAACAGGAACTTTGAACTTAATGCAACATTATTAAGAGGGGAGTTAGAACAGCACAATATTTAAGTCTTACAGGTAATAGTTTTATGGCCTACATGATCAAAAGGGCATGTTCTGTGCTGCTGCTACAGGCTGAAAAATGCTCACTTGGATAATTTATCATGTTTTCTATATGAGAAAAATGACCAGATTCCAGAAGAATTTTCCTTTTCTGTTACTGTTCCACAGGAAGGGAAGGTATAGTCAGAAGAATCCAAATTGTTAGGTAAAATATGAGCATCTGAAATATTTTAATGGCTTGCCTTGACCTTTCCAAAGTTGTAATGTAGATTAATGTTTCATTTCTTAAGAACATTTTGTTTCCCTGCTGTTGTTAATACATTGCTGAAGGTTTAAAATGAAAATCTCTTTTCTTACCGGAGCTTTCTTCCCTGTATTATGTGCTCTGCCTTTCTTACTGTCTGCTAGTTGAGGACTGGGCTGTTGAGAGTAAAAGAAGAAATCAATTCCACAGAAAAGTCCAAAAATTACAGAATAAATTAATAAGAAATAAAAACAAAACAAAAAACAAACTGAATTTTTGTCTAAAGAGATTGCACATATTTCAGTTAGAAAATAGCTTCTGTTTTGTCTTGATTACTATCAGCAGCTATCCAGTTTTATTTTGTGGTGGTAACTCATACCAAATGTTTCTTTCTATGTGGACATCATTCCAACCATCGCTTGTTTTTCAAAAGATTCTCACCTGGCCTACCAAAAATACTGGAGAGCTCAAAAATGAGCATCTAGACTTTGTACTTGGAGAACTCCAAAAACCTTGCTTTGCAAAAAGCATCAGCTCATGCTGAGGTTGATATATTACTACAAGTAATAGTACCTTGAATAATACATGTTGTGTGTGTGAGACTTAACAGGATCAGAACTGTATGTGGGATATTCACTGTGATACCATTCGTGCCCAGCATACTTGTACAAGTAAATAGAAAGTCTTACTAGGCTTAGAGCAATGTTTTATTCTGTCTTCATTAATTTAATATCACCAAATGGCCAATGTTTTATTCATCTGTCAGAGAAACACATCTTCTATTCTGTGCCATAAGATTAAGCTTGATAACAGGTTAAATGTTCCATGTTTAAGCTTAAAAGACAATAGTAGTAGAAAGACCAAATGAAGCACAACATTATATTATTATTATACATTTTTATTGTACCGGATTGCCTGGAGGCTCCAACAGTCTCATCATTTCTTTCTGAATATCCAGAACTCTTTCTATGCCCTGAAATGAAACAACAGTAATATTCAAAGATAAAGTATTTCATTTTAGCAGCTTAAATCAGAAGAGTGAACATTTATTCTAAATGCAGATCTTAATGCAGTGTTTTAAAAAATAAATAAATTATACACTTCCTTAACACAATCCCCCTGACCCACAAAATGCAGTCACGTGATAAAGACCAATGATAAAGGGTTAGTGGCAGTGGAATGAAAAGGAATACTTGATTATGCTGCTGAAGGAGATGGCAAGAATAGTGGTCTCTTCTCCAAGAGGAAGCCATCTCAAATCTAACAAGTAAGCAGTGTTTGGGTATGTGTAATATCTGATGAGTGGGAAGATGATAATCACTGTTCACAATTGTGACTTCATCTACAACTTCCTAACTGGAAAGTGACAAAATTGAATGTATTTACCTTCAGAACATTTCCAGGAACCAGGGGAAAAACCACCGTCCTCATTTTAAAGACTGGAGAATGCAGGACCACTTCAATGAAGTGAATCCATTGCTTTTAATGCGACTCTTTTTCCTTTACAGCTGAGTTAGTAAAAGTTTAATGCTAACTTCATAAATCACATTTCAGATTTTCTTAAACTGTGCCAGTAAAGGGATACTGAAAGGGGCAGAAGTCAGTCACAGCTGACAACTCACGACAAATGGCTAGGTTTCTGCACTGCAGCAAACAGCTTGCAGCTCTCCCATGAACAGTTGAAGGCATTATGTCTTTTAAAGGTACAGAATTAGCAACCTTATTAAGAGCTCTTGGTGACAATTTTAAAAAGTTAAAGGAAAAAGAAAGAGAATCGAGCTCAGCTATTTGTTGTCACCAGTGTACAGAGTAGAAGTCAGAGCCCTAATGTAGGCATCTTGTGCAGATACATTCTTTAATGCAACACACGGCTAAACAAAAAGAGAGGGTTGATCCAATCTGTCTCATTCATCCTTCTTGTCCCTTGAATAGATTTTGTTCTGCTTTGTATTTCCGTCTATCTTCACAATTTCATTTTTAAAGCAACTTATTCCCAAAGGTTTTATGCTTTCCTGTGAATTGTTTATAAAACGAAAAATGAAACAGTACCTGTTTGAGTGATAACTGAACTGGTGGTATAAGCATAACTTCTTTCACTAATTTCAGTTTTGCAGGTGAAATTTTTTCACAGTTCAACAGGGTAACCATTGGAAGTGGCAGAGTCATTTCTTTAGGTGAATCCTGCAGTTGGGAGTACCACAAGGAAATAAAAATGTTAAAAATCACAAAAACTTCTTACAGACTTTAACCATGGCATAGGGTTCAAAGACTGCTTAGGAGGTATTCCATGAAGTGCTTTTAATATCATCACTAGTGACTACTGGCTTCAGAATTCTAGAATAAGTGTGATAACTGGGATAAAATAAACCAAATAATAAACATCACACATACCTGATTATGTTTGAGTAGAGCAATATGTAAGTACAATGGGATATGGCTAATGGTAGCCCCAGCCTTAGCTACAGCAAGTGATGTTCCCCCAATGGCTAAGCTGCCACAAAGCACTGGCTCAGCAGGTTCTGGAGGTGGGATCACTCTCTCTGCATCTGTCCCCTTCTTTCCTACAAGATAGAGTAGTACCTGAATATTTTCTTGGTTTAAAACATGTGTTTATGTATCACAGTTATATGAGTAAATATTATATTGTAAATTCAGTATGTACTCAATGTACTACAAAAGAATGTGGTGTTGGTTTTTTTTTTAAACTTAATCTTGACAGTGGTTTTAGATTAAATGACTTTACAAGTACACAAGGTATCTCTCTTCACTCTGGTTTCAAATCCATTTCTTCTGCAGATCTTTCAGCCACTGAAATGTGGAGGTTTATTCACCTCTGTTTATATTCAGTAATGTTATTTCATTTTTCAGGTTCCTTTCATAAGCATGTGTCCTGGCTTCAGTTTGGGTTAATCATCACCAGCAGCTGCTGGCCCCAAGCAGTTGGGAGGGGCTGCAGGTGGGAGGGGCCACAGCTGGGATAAACAACTGACCCAGCCAATGGGGCATTCCATACCATACAGGGTCGTGCCCCTATATAAGGGGAGGGCTGGGCCACAATAGGAGCACCTGTTTTCAACTTGTTGCAGTGTGTGGCTTCAGTGAAGCCAGAGCAGGGAAAGTGGCACCTCAGGTACAAAGGTATGGCCTTGTAACTTCTGTTGCTTGCTTTGTCTATCCTTTCATTAATATTATCATTAGTACTATTGTTTTCTTCTGTCTTTGTTTTGTTTTATTCAATTGCCCTTATCTCAACCCCTGGGATCTCATCTTTTTCTTCCTCCCAATTCTCCTTCCCATCCCACAGGAATGGGTATGGGGCAGGGAGGGGAAGTGGTGGGTGACTGGCTGTGTGAGGTTTAGCTGCCAGCAGAGGTTGAACCACCACAGCATGGTATCAGTATTCTTTATTGTCCTCCTTACATAATCAGCTTTTGCATAAACAACTTAGATAATTACATTAGAACATGATTAGGAACATACATAATTGATTTTTTTCTAATACTGACTGTAGAAAAAAATATAGGTCTATTACAGCTGGATTTTTCAAGTGAGAAAAGAGATCTTTTAAATGTTCCACATGTAGAGTCTTGATAAATTTTCAAAGGAACTTACTTCCTTTTCAGAGTAACTTTTGTCAGTGCTTGAAACCCAGCAGTCCCCGTTACCATATTTGTTTACATGAACATGTGCAGTAAGCACCTACATGAAACCAAAAGAACAGATCTGATTCTCAAGAACTGTACACACTGAGGACTCATTTGTAAATCTGACCAACCACTCTCATTCCTAATAGGAGAGCTGTGCAAGGTTTGATTTCAATAAAATATAAATACTACTGGATACAATTGATATTTTATGATAAAATATTCTTAATAGGACCTTAATTGGATATGCAGATTAGATTACAAATCATTTGCATGCTGTACAGATTCTATAGCTCTTACATTGAGGATGATGAGCTACACATGTAGACACTAGTAGTCAAGTACTGAGTAACTCTGACAAAGTGCAGTGCTTTGCAGAGATCCTTTACAGTGTATTGCTTTGTAACCTGAGTATATTGCAACAGAGAGGCTACCTCTGAAATCACCTGATACCGGAAGACACCCTCTGTTAGTGGTTTCCTGTAACAGCAAATAGCTTTATAATCATTGGCTCCTGACAGTCAGGTATTGATTCTAACAAGGTGACATCGACTGTAATATTAATCAAGCATAAAGAAAATACAACTAGTGAAGACAAGTGGTATAAGTATCAATAGAAGCTTGGCGAAAAGTATAATATATAACATGATGATATTTGGACAGACCTGACAATTGCAGGTGCTATATTTCAGGTCAAAGGTGAATTGAAAATGCACCCATCCAATATATTAATGGGGAGGTTTTACTGATAGTATGTGGCAGTTGAAACTAAAGAGAAAATGATTTGCCAACATTTTCTGCCCTTCCAATAAATGATAACAAACCTTTTTTTTTTTTTTCCCGAGGGTAATTCATATATGGAGGTAACATGGTGCTACTTAATTTTGGATTACTTTTTTTGGCCTCTGTTTCTCTAGTCTCATACCACTTTTTCCTTCAGTTAGGGTTGTTCACTCCTTTTCTCTTGGTACTGACCATCATTCCCATCTTATACCTTTCCTTCTTTCTCTTTTGCTTTTCACCATATTTCTTCCTTTTCTCAGTGTTAGCAAGAAACTTCCCTTCATCCCTCTTTCCATTCTTTTCAACTTCTACCTTAATTCTATTGCCATTTTCCTGTTTAGTTCTGTAATTCTCTTATCTTTCCCTATCACTTCTGTTCTTCATTTGCATCCTCCTCCATTCTTATTCCTCACTCTGACAAGTAATAACCTCCTGTCTAAGCCAACTGTAAAACAAAGGCAGAAAGTCTGTTCAACCAATGCATGTGAATGATAAAATTTTGCATTTCCCACCTCTCATTTCTGCAGCAGAAAGAAAGATTTAGGAGAAAGTAACCAAACCCTTTTCAACATGAGAGACATTGTGTCATGTGTTTTGAAGTATTCTGTGTCCGAACACTTCAGAAAGTATTTTAGCACCTTTATCAGTATCTATATTGCAGAAAATCAAGTAAACTAAAACCTGGTTTTGCTGCTTTTTTTTTCCCAGGTAGTGCAGTTGATGATGGAGTGCATGAAGCAAAGGCAAGAGCAGGTACTTCTTCTTGCTTTTGAATTTCTTTTTTTTCTTCTGCCTTTTTGGTAAAGTATTCACTGAGGGAAGAGGCACAAAGATTACTGGCTCAAAATATTTATAGACATGTGACAAGTAGACAGATACAGGCTAAAGGACGTGCTAAGAGGTAGATGAAGAACATCTATTTGAGCTTCTGTCCTAGATTCATTGTGTGTAGCTGGAGAAGTCAAAAAATGACATTATTTTTTGGTAGTCATCTGCAACATTGGCTAAACAAAAAGAACCACAAGCAAGTACTATAAACCTTAACACATGCTTTTCTAATGACACTGGTTTGAAATTCATCTCTGAGCAGTCTTAGTGTGAAGGATGTTATTGGGTTTGCATGGGTACTAACAGATCCTGTCCTAACTTCATGACATCCAACAGCTTGGCCTAGGCTGCTAATCCAATAGGTCAGTTGTACAGTGGTTATCTAAATGGCTGCAAGATCAATTACTTGCACAAAGTGGAAACTGCATACATGGGTCACAGTCACCAAATTCAGGCAAACTTAGAATGTAAGTTATACAAAGTAATGTAAACAATGCATTAACATCTCAAGACCCACTTCAGTTGGAAGAATTTCTTTCCAGTTAAGTCCTTATTTTCTTCATCAAGGTTTTTCCCAAATCTAATCCACATGGAAAGCAGTTAAGTCTGTTTGCTACAGTCTGCAGTAAGTGGCAGCCCAATTGCTACCCTTGCAGCAAGGTGTCATTCCCCTCAGTGCTGCAGCTGAAGGAAACACTTCCAGCTGCAGAGGAGGATGCCAGGCCATATTGCTGCTCCTGAGATGAAGAAAGCCATAGTGTTGCCAGGTAGCTCCTCTAACCTTATTATCAAAATGCATTCAGATACATCTGTGATACTTCATGTATTTATTTTTTCTTATCAAAACCAGACATATTTCTCTGAATAGAAAAATATGGCCTTTTTTTTTTTTTTTAATTTAACTTTGGTATGTTCCCAAGTAGAAATATTTGTATGAAAAAAATAAACATGGATGTTTATTAAAGAAACTGTTTCCAGTTTGCCCCAAGCAGGAAGCCTTTTGGAGTAGCTTGCTCAGAGACTCTACCAGAACCTGAAAACTCTGTATATACAAGGTTTCTGTTAAGTCACCACAGAAGACATACACGGAGGCTTTTTGTACCACTTTTGTTCTGCAGTGCAATGAACAGAAATGAAGTTGCAGTCTGAGAAAACATCCTTAAAACTGACTTAAATTGGCACTGAATTGAGTTTCTTAAATGGAGCCTTTGAATCATGAATGTGTTTGGGCATTTTTTCTTAGATGCCCTTATTTTTGTATTCCATGTATGAAAACTTGTAAAAAACAGCATGTTTTTCATATCGTAATTATGAAAAAGCAGGAAATAGACATCAAATCTTAAAAATAATAGTAAAAACCACAGACTATTCTATATATTTTTCATTTACAATATAATTTAACAATGTATATTTCAAATGCAATAATTTGCACAATATGCAGAACCTACCCAAGCATCTTATCAGCTTTATGCTGGTCAGTAGGCTTCAAGTCTCTTAACATTGCATTCAGGGATTCATTGACCCATTCCACAGCAGTGGTAACAGACTCCTTTCTTTCCTTCTCATCAGTTTCAGTTGTTTTAGGTGAAGTATTTTCAGGTATTTGAGAATGAGAAGACATTACAGCAGAACAAATCCTCTGAAAAGAAAAAAAGTAAAAGGGCTTAAAACACTATTTAATTTCTAACTTGGAAATGTCATTGGAAAGACTAAGAAGTTTATGTTCTTATGAAATGTAGAAGTGCTTATCTCCACATCTACTTTTTTTTGCTCCACTTACCTTTTATCATCCAGTATCTTCTTCCTAGTCCTTCATACCCCCCCCCACCCCCCACACACACCCCCCCACCCAATCTGCTTTATACATATACTTTTGTTACCAGAATAGCATGGTGTTCTTTTAAAAACTATGGTCATTAGGTACTATGACTCATCAGAATTCATGTTTATTGCCATCCTGCATCCTGTATTTTTGTCTTGGATAATTCAAACTTGTCTTTCTGTACTGCTGAAGAATAAATAATACTTAAGAAAATTCACTTAATGAGAACATAATTTACAAATATCCCAGTGTTGCCTGCATTACTAGTATTACCTTTACATACTGTGAATATCTATTAAATTATATTTAATCCAAGAATAAAGTGAACCATAGTTTAAGTGAGAGAAACTAGAAATAATTACTCCACAATAGCTAGAGTTGCAAAGACAGTATCTTGAATATTTCAGGGTGGGAGAGAGATGTCGGTGCACCAGCAGTTTTGCATTGCAGGCATCACGTTCATCAGCCTGTTAGCTCAGTGTAAAAAGTGCCTTCACCTATACTGGTTTTTAACAGGAAGAAGCAGCTCATACCTTCTCATAGTTTTTAACTGTACAGTGTATTTCTACTTCTAATGTTGGCTGACCAACTCCGTCAAGAACTTTTCTTCCAACTACTTTGCATATTACTGGAGCATTTGAACATTTAGAAAAGTAGTTAGCCTTAAATGAGAGAGAAAGAACTTAATTAAAAGTCAATTAAGAGATTTTTATTCAGTTAAATATATTTCAAACAAATCCACTATTGGACAAATATAAATATATGTTCCAGTATTCAAAATATGTCTGTTACATTGCACATTCACTTCTATATGATCTGTTTAAGAATGAGACTCCAGGGAACAGATCCAATTCATATCTAAGCATGGAAGTCCAAAGCCACATTCAGGCTAGATGAACATGTGTTTTATTTGGCAAAGCTAGTGATGAGTATCAAAACCTCATAACCCTGCTATAAAGTAGGAATTTGTCCGAAGCTTAACTTGGCTTTACACTGAATAACTAAAATAGTCATTGTGCTGCTTGTGAAACTCATTTCTAATTGAATTCACACAGCCTCCACCTCTCCTGTGCAGAGAGCTGCTATAAACTAATGATTTTGTCTATGGTTAAGATCTTGAAATATACACGTCTCTCCTCTCTCAGGGAGAGAATAAAGATCCTAGACAAGAAAAACTCTTAACCAATGTACTCCTGCTAAGAAAAAAATTCTCATGTGGAATGGTATGCAAAAAATGTTTTACATGCTGCAGAGAGAAAAATAAGAAGTATTTTCAGAATACACTTCTTGCTTATAGAAAATACTTAATGTCCTGGATATCAAATAATGTTTCAAGTAATCAAATACATCATCAAATACTTATGTATAGTGGCTCATGTGTGTCAGCACTCAACCAATGGAATATTAAAGATCTTCATAGCTGAAGATTATATCTGGAAGGAAGAGAAGCTTGTCGGGAAGTTCCTCAATAACAATGATAACCCCTCCTTTTGTAGACTCCTCTTACAGAACATACTTGGTGTAAAGTTATCATAGAATCATCAAGGTTGGAAAAGACTTTTAAGATCATCAAATCCAACCATTAACCCTATTCTACCAAGTCCACCACTAAGCCCTATCCCCAAGCATTAGTCACATCCCCAACCTCTCCTAATTAGAAGTGGGTTTTTTGTTTGGACAGAACTGAGCTAACAAGGCTGGCACAATTTTAAGGAGTTGCAAGTATGCTGTACCTAGTAACAGGACATAAGACAAGGGATGTAGCTAGGGGTCACTGCTCCATGGGATTTTAGGTCAGCAAGCTTTGAGCCCTGTGAGAAAGGTGAAAACCTAGGTTTCTGACAGGCACTTCTCTTACTTCTTCCAGCATAGTCTTTAATGAGTCTGTTGAACTGCCATCATCCAACTATGAAAACGTAGTCAGGGCTCTGTCCATATCTAAAAAACACTGATGTTGCTTTAAAAAGAAAAGGATTACTTTGCTACCTGAGGTTTACTACATGCTTCCTTACTAGTTTAATTCTGTAGTCTGATATTAGAGACAGTCACCAAACCGTGACTTACCAAATGGGAAAACTAGGGAACACTGACTGCTACCCAGAAGAGGAACATGCCAAACGCCAAGCAAAGCAAGGATGGGTGTTATCCGTTCTAGTCCCTTCCACTGGTGATGGCAAAACACTTGTAGATGGGAAATGCTATAAGATGTAATCTTTTGTTTCCACAGCCACTTCCACTTCACATACTAGAAATTATTTTTTCAAGAATTGCTCTCTACTGTAGTGTTGGTAATTCCAGTATCACCACTAATAAGAGGTTTCATTAGGACTACTGTCTACCTTATTTTGCCAACTGGGAATTGATAAAATTGGTCTGATTCTTGACACTTCCACTGAGGCCCATTTGCTTTTCAGGAAGAGCGGCAGTGCCAATAGCACCCGGTCTCCGGTTGCCACTGGCCCAAGACATCACCCTGCAGAGCAGTGGTTTTATTAGAGATGTCCATCTGTGCCCTCCCAAGGAAACGTCCTGTGGGTTTGTGCCAAGACAAGCAGAGGACAAAAATGCCTGCTGCTGCAGAAGTGTGTCTGGTCTGGTGTCGAAGCATCAGCGGTCACAAACCCAAAACCATCGCTGACCTTGCCTGTGTCAGAGAGACATTACTGAAGCTTAACTGTAATGACAGAGACGTCGAGCTCCACGCATCGACCTGTTGGTTTATCAGACCCTCGGGACAGGCAGGCAGCACCCCCTGACCTAAGGGCAACCAGGGAGCGAGGCCCAGCCCGTCGGGGACCCGCGGGTGCCTCGGGGCCACCATCTCCTCCACGCCGTTCCTCGCCCGCAAGCGGGGCCAGGAAGGCTCCTGCTGGCCGAGGAGAGCCCCGTCCAGCCCCGCTGCCCCCTCAGCCCGGCGCTACCCGCGGGAGGGTCACCGGCCGGAGGCACCGGGCCGGGAGCCTGCACGCTGCCTCCCCTCCCCGCGCTACCAGCTCCCCGTAGAGATCCGCGGGGCGCAGGGGGAAGAGGGCGTTGAGCGCTTCCTCCACCCGCTGCGGCACCCGGTGGCTTCGGTAGTACTCCGCCGCTTCCTCCCGCATTTCCCGCAGCCTCCTCAGCTCTAGCCGCTGCCGCCCGCCGGGCTCCATGGCGGGGCCGCGGAGGCGCCGGGCTGGTTGCTAGGCGACGGCCGCCCGCGCTCTCGCGAGAGCCGTCCCGGCGGTGCCCTTGGGCTGGGGGCTGCCCCGGCGGGTGCCCCGGGAGGCTGCAGTGGGCTCCGCGGTAAACGGCGCTTCGCTCCCGCCGCAGCCGCTACTGAACGCGCTGCCCCCGCTGGGCTGGGCCGGGCCGGGCCGGGCGTGGTGTGGTTTGGTTTGGTTTTCTTAATGGCGTGTGCGGTGTTTGCGCCTCTTCCTTCAGAGGCTGGTTATGCTCTTTCAAATCAGAATGGCTCGAGCAGGTGCTCTTTAGTTTTAAAAGTCTCGGAACAACAAAATTGTGTAAGATTATCGTCCTGAAAGAGAGACAGATTATGGTTTGTGAAATGTCTAGTGAGGATAACGCTGCAAAATGCCCCAGTAACTCTGCTTCTGTGTTTAAAAGCCCTTCACTTTCAATGAAAAGAAACGTTTCACAACCTAAATGATCATTTTTAGTCTGCAATTTCCCACAAAAAACTTTCACTTTGTTATGCTGTTCATTGGTAATTTTGTTGAAGTAACTGAAAATGGAGATACTTAAAAAGCTGTTAGCTGCACACTTCCTCAGCTCTAAAATCAATACGTGTAGACCTTCGCTCATTGTGTGTTCACTCCTTTAGGGTGGGTGATAATGAAGAAAAATCCCCACTGAATCATTTTCTTTGCCTTTCACATCCTTCAGAAATAGTATGGTACTTCTCCAGAGAGTTAAATCCTCTCCTTTAAAGCCATTCCCTCGCAAGAAGTTTCTAAACTGACACTACCTGGTCCTTGAGGGGAGCGGGCAGGGAATACCTTGTTAGATTTTCCTCGATCAGAACAGGTTAGAGCGGTGGACAGTTGCTCCTTCGGGTACATTACTGCTCGGGAGTGGCTTGTGCGGTCACAGGGCCAGGTAGCAGTGGTGCAGTAATCCCACATCTGTGTCACATGCACGTGCTTGGCCCAGAAAACTCCAGTTTAACTAAATATTCCCAGAAGAAGAGACTTCTGGAGGTAACGGTGCTGGTCTGGTGCTTCTGAGAGCATCATCGTACTACAGATACTACAACCCAATGCGAGAGCTATACCTGCCGATACATTTCAAGTGCCTCTAGAACAGTTTCCCACCTTCTGCCTTTTAAAAGGCTCTAAATAAAATGCATCGTGGAGAAGCAGCTTCATGTATTGCTCTACGGGTATTGATCAGCCATCTGGGAAAATAAACTTGTCAGCTTTGCCTTCAGGAAAGCAATGAGCTGAAGCAGATTGATAATTTATTTAATAACCTTGCAGTCTTTTTTTTTTTTTTTAATAAACCATTTGAATTAGCAGTAAGATTTCCCCTCAAGTATTTCTCATTTTTGGTTCATGATCAAGCGAACGTTCTGTGAATTATCTGTATGGCCATGTAATTTCCATTAACAGTAATAGCGATTGTAAGCATGTAGAAAGAGGATGGCTTATCCTATGATCCTACCTATTATGAAGTAGTTAACTGATTAAGGTTAGGATACTGCAAGCCACTTCATACCATCGGTGAACTCTCTGCAACCCCATTATCTTCATTAGGCTTGTGTGGGTGTAATTAATTGGTGTTTAGTTAACAGTTGTGTTGAATGAAAAGGATTTAGTTCTATTTCTCTTAGTTTTATTGGCCCCATGGTGCTAACAGGCTGAAGTGTAATTAAAAACTCTCTAATCAAAGTATATGTATCAAGCCACAAGGAACAAACCTAGTGAGGAAAAGCCTGTGATTGGTGTGACTCTGGCTGTTGAGAAATGACCGGGTACAATTGGCATTCTACAGTGGTTCTTTTTTTGTTTGTTTTTTAGGCAATAAAGATGCTTCACTTATCTCAACGTGTACATTTAAAATGTACAAAATGAGCGATATAAACTTGCAGTCATCATTTTCCTAGGGGTGGCTGGTGACATCTTATTTTGGTGTCTCCTCAAAAGATTTCCACACACACACACACCCCATCAGAATCTTTTAGATTTTGTAGTATTTTGGGTGGATAGAGAAATGGATCTTGCATTTCTTTCAAGAGCAGCTATACATAACTTTTTTATCACCTCTTGCCTTTACTACAACTCTTGTGCCTGGAAATAAATTATGATCAGCTACTCCTCATTCGTGATAGTGTATTGTGTGCATTCCTTTTTACCCAAGACGCTTTGTATGTCACTTGATTATATGTGGTGCTAATCTGAGGCACTCTACAACCAAGTAGAGTACGTTGTGCTTAAGTGTCACGTGAAGGATTTGCTTTTTGCTGTTCTAAAATGTTGCTTTAAAGATATAAACTTGCCCCTTAAATCAATTAAGATCATGGTCCCACTGCCATCTGTGTTCTTGTAGGATTTCACAGAAGAGTAATGTGTGCTCATTCTACTGACAGGATCTCCTTTGAAGTCAACTCCGAGTACATAAAAACTGCATGACATTTCCAATAAAATCAGGATTGCCTTTTCAGATTGGTGATATAAATACTCTTGTACAAGCACATTACTGGTTTTGAGGCATTTTAATTTCTTAAATAAGAACTTTTCGATTTTTTTTTCTTTGTACACCCAAAATGCTTCTGAAGTGTTCCTTTTAACTTAATATTCTGTATTCTACAAAGAATAAACTCCAGTAACAAAGCTAAATTGAACTTTATGTACAAGAGCAAACAAAAGCTTTGGTCCTGGGACCTGGATGAACATAACATTTAGCTTGGGCTTTGAGTCTAGATAAAAAACTTCCAAGAACTTGAGTAATATATATATTGGCTGTTTGGAAATTTCTGATCATTATTTAGGTCTTTTATTCCCACCCCCCCAGCATTATTATTTTAATTTCCAGAGTACTCCTGTATGAGTTCATTTGCCTTGAGTAATCATTCTCCGCTCCAATGGTTACTTCAAGTTGAGTGGGTTTTAGTACTAATTTCTTTCTAAAGTTTGCGGATTCTTCCTGTGGGTCTGTTCAGCTCCTGCTGTGCGAGGGTGAGTCTCGCCCTCTCCAAAGGAGCCTGCTGAACTGAAATGTGAGCGTTGATAGGCTTTCATTTATCATTCTAACTCTAAAGGTGATTTGGAACAAGTTTTTGAGTTGGTGTCTTGAGTTTGCAGAAGCTCGTCCTCAAATTTCTGTGATATAACTGTTTTTTGCAGTGTGTGGACTTTTTTTAATGTAATGCAGAGGTTATTGATGATTCCAAGGTATAGTTTTGGATATCAGGAGTTTACTACATGATTTCTTTGTGCGTGCATTTTGGAGCAACTGTTATGAGGCTTGAGGCATTATCGAAGCCTACCTAATTCAGAGACCCTGACGGGATGGTTTATGGGGATGTTTGTCAGCATATTGTCAATATCATACTTTGAAATGTTAACACACAAGTATATACAGAGTCTGAATGTTATCAGGCTTTGTGAAATTCACATTAAGTATTTTCAGTGACATGAAAATAAATGTGTGTGGTCATGCATCAGTTACTGCATATGAGGTATTGATATAATTTCAAAGATGACGTGGCAATGTGGCCATAATGCAATTGCAATTTACACAAACCAGCAATCAAGCTCAGAGAGGAACAGAGAGTTAGAAAAGCAGGAACATGTAGTTAAGTTTTCTAGTTCTGAGGCTGGGTAACTACTGCTAAAGAAAAACTTTTACATAAATTAGTGGAATTTATTCTGCTTCATTTCTTTTTCTGTGGTTGGAATGGTTTTCCTGATGTTGTAGTTTGAACCTGCAGTTCAAACAGCAGATAGAAAACTTAATGTACTTAGAAGGGAATTACGCTCTTCTACTTCGCCTGTTTGTTGAAATGAGCTACCTTTCCAGAAAGGAATATTTGATATATTTTTAAAGGCTCTGAGCGCTAAAGGACTTTTTTTTTTTTTTTTTTTTGTGGTGAGTCTTTCCATTCATTACTCTCACTACAAAGAATTGTGCAGAAGATATTCTTTTAAAATCTAATTTTTTTTTAGCTTCACCCTTCAGGCTCTGGTTCTTCCTCTTTCCTTTTGTATTGGATTAGAAACCCCCTAAATTTGCTTAACTAGTTCAAGAAGCAGTACTTGCATTTCCAAATACAGAAACTTGTGGGGTGGTTGGAAGCAATCTTTAGGTTATCTCTTACTGGTTAGGAGATCAAAGTTTACCTACACTGAGAAGTGAAACTGGACTAGTGCAGATGAACCAGTGATCTGTGGGATACATGAAAAATAAAGTTTGAAAGTAGAGTTACTTACAAGTATGTAATAGTTGAAGTGAGTATCACAATGAGTGGGAAATAGAGTTAACTGACTTCATATGTCCTGTAACTTGCTGACAGGTTTTAAGAGAAGCCTGTGTCTTTCCAGGAAAAGTGAAGCTGGTAGCAAAGAGGTTTAAGGAGTTCAAATAAAAAGGTAATTTTTGCTTTACTATTGAGAACTGGGGCTTTCTTGCATCCTGTGATCTTTTTGCTTATACACGTTTTTTGGGGACAAACTGAGTATGGAAGAAAAAGAAGAATGGCATTTTTTTTTTCCCTCATGGTATCTCTCCTGATTTTTACAACCTTAATCACTTGGGGCATGTCTTGAACTTTTAACCTTCTTTCCCCAGCACTGATGCTGTGAATAATGGACTCTCCTGCTTGACACATAACTAGATTGCAGTTCAAAGTGGATGTCACAAACACTATTGCACCATCTGGAGCAAAAGCTTGACTGTCATTTCGGGATAAGCCCATAAGATCATATGAATTTATAACTGACTTCATTTTTTCCATTGCACTTATCTAGGTTTCTTTAATTCAAAAATATGTTACTTTTTCAAAAGACGTGCCTCCCGTTGCCAGTATTTTTTTCACAAAATTTTCAGATGTTTTATGAAAGTCATATAATGTTTATAACCATTTTGATCCTACTTTTTGCTATAAACAAGATTTAAATAGTTCCCCTGAGGCTCGGGAAATGCTGTGTGAATTGTGGAGATAAAATGATCTATTTTTCCCCTATTTCTATTGTTATCTTTTGTAGTTTTCTTCAGTTAAAGACTCATTTAGTTAAAAAGGAAAAAAAGGAAAAGGAAATAGTGCTTCTGCATATTCTTAAAAAAAAATTGCACATTTTCTGAAGCTAGATGTGACTGTAAACTGTAAAGCTTTTCAGAGAATGACATCTGAAGAATACATAATATTCACAGTTCCATATAAGATATTTAGCCATAAGTTTGAATAACATCCAGCTGACACAATGAAATATACCTTCTTTTGAAGGGAGTCTATTGAATGGCATTACTGCTTGGGGTACTGTTTCTATAAATTCTGTGTACTGATAGAATTTTATTAAAAGCTATTTGTGTGGCAAGTCTCAAAGCAGCAGACTTTGAGAGAGCCCAAACACCTTTGACTTCCATTGAAAGTCGATGAGACTTTTAAATCCATTGCATTTCTTATAGAATGGTGTGAAATTAAAGAGATCTATGAACACAAAGTCAGTGTGGTGAATTTGCAGGTTTTGGAAAAGGTGTGGGTATTGGAGAAATAGTCAGGCATGGTACATTTGCTTAGGACCATGCCTGGTCAGGTTTTGAGTATCTTCCCAGAGAGAGACTCCATAACCTCTCTAGGCCACCTGCTCTAGAGTTTGACCACTCACAGCAAAAACTATGTTCTTGTCTTGCATTGAATGTATCATTTTTAAATTTGTGCCCATTGCCTCTTGTTTTTTCAGTGAGCACTGCTCAGAGGAGTCTGACTTCTTCCTCCTCATTCCCTCCCATCAGTTATTTATACACACTGATGAGAGCCCCCCTGAGCCTTCTCTTCTCCCTGCTGAAGAGTTCCAGCTGTCTCAGCTTCTCCCATTATGAAAAACACTCCAGTCCCTTAATCATCTTTGTGCCCCATGCAGGACTCACTCCAGTAAGTCCATCTCTTTCTTGCATTAATTGCACTGATGGAATTGCATGACCCTATTTGGTTATGGTGTCTTGATATAGTGTGTTTGATTATATTAGTGTAAGAAAGATTATGTTTTGATAGAGCATAACTGTAATTGTGCTTAAGAGAATTCTGCGTCAGACTGTAAATTTTGGTCAGGATTTGTATATTTATTAAAAGCCACTGGCAGTGCAAGCTGTGTATAAGTAAATAACACAGTGAAATGATTTTGAGATTTGTTTACTGCTGCTTTATTTTTAAGTTAAATGTATCCTAGCACTTACAAGCTTACATCTACAAAGGACTTTTGGATCATCTTCTCTCAACCACTACGTTTTGCATATGATCTACAAGTTGAAAGGTTTTTAGGCTTTAATTTGAGATGCTTGCAGCAAAATATCTTAATAAACAGCATAGCTCTTAATTAGCAATGTTGTGGTTTAATTCTGCCCATGTTCTGTGAGCATTGATTATAATAAGCAAGAAAAAGAGCACAGGAATATCTTAAATTCCCCAGCTGCTTGTCAGAAGATAGTAGAACTTTTCTTTTGTGTATCCTACTTATAAACGGTCATTTTTCCAGGACTGCCATGAAGTGTTTGTGAAGCTGCTGCACTAGTGTGCCCTGTAATGGGAGTTCATTCAAAGGCCATGTTGTTTCAGGACAAGCATTAGTAGCAATTACCACTTCCAGCTTTTCTCTAGAAGTGTGAGTTTGTGTCAAGGACTCCAGAGTCAGGCTGCTAGCCTAAGCTTCAGATGCAAAGAGACATCAGTTATTCTTAGTTTCCTGTGTCACAGTTCTTGATGTTGAAGTTTTAGGCAGGATTTCCACACTATTTTTGACAAACAAGTTGTGGTATTGTTCATTTGAAAAAAATGAGCCTATTGCAATTACCGAGTTTTCATCTACTGGTAGAAAGAGTATAAGGAAATGGTATTTCATATGTCTGCTGAATCTTTTTACTTCACTGCCATAAAACATTGTATCATCTGGCAAGAGCTTTTAAAATAATTCTGAACAAGTTATATAATGGACTTCAGAAATCACTGCTTATTTTAATTGGATAGCTATACTATGATTGATGCAGAATATCAGGGAGCAAGCTCGGCTGCATGTAGCTCTATATAACAAAACTAACCCTGAAATTAGTTCTAAAATAATGGTTCAGTTTCTGAAATATTCAGTATATAAAGAAGTTATGCATCTGGTTCTCTGCTTCATGTTAAACTAGTGTAAGTCTGCTTCAATTATATTGCAAGGTCAAAGCCTGGATCTCTCCAGATATCAGTCACATGGATTTGGGTGCTTGTAATCTTGTGATACTACATAAAACAACCATCGTGCAGTTGCCTGTGTTGGAGTTCCTTACCAAGGAACGAGGAATTTTCCTATGGTGGTTCCTCAGCAACTCAGTATATGAATAGGCTGGAGTGATCCAGCTGCTGATCGAGCTCTCCATCCTTTTCATAAAACTCTAAGAAACTTCCAAAAGCTATTTATTCTTTGTGGAATATACGGTAAAAAGATTTTATGGTCATGATTTTGTCATGGTGATGGTGCGTTAGTGGTGACAGTGCATATGTAGTAAAGAAAAATTGTGATTTGGAAAATGATAAAGGATGAGGTTTTGTGCAGTCTTTCTGATTTTGCTCTGAGTAAATTTTTACAACCGTGGACTTTTTCTTGCTTATTCGTACTATCAGCCAAATAATTGGAGATCTTATTTTCATATAAAATCTCTAGAACCTACGTACTTCAGTGATAAAAGTCACGATGTCTTCGGGTGCACTCTTGATTTGTTCATCAATGTATAACATCACGTGTGTGTTAGAAGTGACAGCATGGGTTTCAGATGAAGAAATTAATTAAATACTGGCCTGAGCTACTTCTGTTATTTTAATTGTACTTAGATTCAGAATGTGATATTTACATGACGTTTTCTTGGTATAGCATTTTTCTATCAGCTATCACTTTATAATGCTAAGCAAAACATGGTCTTGTTTGAATATTTGGCAAGTTTCTGTTCCTAGCAAGTGACTAAATCAGAAGAGCATTTAACTCACCCAATTCTTCAAGCCATTGCAGTCTTTCCCTCAACATCTTCTGTGTGCAGGCAATATTTTAAGATTAAAAAGAAATTGAATTAGTTTAGTTTCTAGGAAATGGAATAGGAAACAGGGAAAATTCAAACCAGGTGATTATATAATATTATCTTCCAAAGCTGAAATAAATGACATACAAATCCAAAGTAAATGAGAAATTCTTCCTTATGTGAATTGGTGTGTGTACGTTTATGTTGTTTAGTTTCTTTAAAAAACCATGAAAGTATAAAATATGCTGAAAGTGGTTCTTACAAAGGGAGATCATCCAGGAGAGCCAGCCACTGCAAACTTGCTATATATACAGATACATCCATATATAGGAGCTGCTGCTTTTCTTCCTCCTTGTTCTTGAACTTCACTAAGAGCTTTCAATTGCTCTGACATTTTCAGCCAAGGAAGTAATAGTTGTTGCTGAGCAGTATTCTACAGGCAATTATCTTATCTAATCGTTGGAGCAATCCCCACTAGAAAGGAACCAATACGATCAAGTTAAATCATTACAGGAAGGCAAGAGAAACAGAGGGAGGAACAAACAGGAAAAAGGGGCTCTTCTCATAATGGGTGCCTGTGCTGCTGGGTTCCGAAGCGCAGACAATGAAGTTAGCCTGTAAGACAAAACTGTGGCATTGCCTCCTATAGTTGTTGTCAGGTCTGAATTCTCTCTCTAAGAGCCTGTTGTGGCTATGCTGCCAGGCACCTGCAGAATATGTGCCAAAACTAGGCTGAGAGCATGAGGTTTTCAATAAGCTGTCACACCTCTCTCCCTTCACCCAGCCCTCCGGTTCCCAGCGGGAGAGGACAAGCCATACTGAAGAAGCAGACCAGAACATAGTCATGTGATGGCAAAAGGGGTCAGATATAGACACCTTACTGTTACCAACTTTCTGAGCCCTATATGATTCAGCTTTATGCAATTCCTAAAGACCATTTATTCTTTTTGCTGATACTGCTTTTAATCTAATGGCCTCTAAAAAGCTATGTCACTGGGATAGACAAGTCCCCTTATGATTATCGTCTGCAAATATATTTTTTAAATATGTGTATCTTCCTATTTCTGCTTTAGAAAGAAAGATAGGGATTTTGTTTTCATTAATTCACTGGTAAACAGTGCTGCCAAAATTAGCTGCTCACTTGCTGTCACAGGTGAGTCAGAAGATCAAGCCAGGCTTCCTACATGGATAGAGTTGGTATTGTGCTTTAAAAGTCTGTATTTAGAAGTCTGGGTTGTTTTAAAGTTACTAGAGTGTCCTCACAGGCTACATGTTATTTGTTTAAAAAGAGAATGAAAGCACTTTGTGTACACACACTAAGAGCTCACCTGATATAATTTTTAGATCCCAAAGCATTTACAAAGAGGGTTTCACTCCCCCCAGTGAACAGACAGACCTTGTGTGTGTGTGTGTGAGCATATTCATGTGTAGTACCATGTACCTGTGTAACATTCTTTTTGTTTTCTCTGCATGTACAAATCTTGTTACTCTGTACGCTTATTATTGTTGGTGTAGAGGAGCTGGAGTCCTGATTAGAACTTTTTATATTAGGAGAAGCACAAACACAAGATAGAATTTTCCTGAAAAGAAACTAAACAAGGTAACAATGGTTGCCTCTGCACCGTGGGGTAGAGGCCTGTCCAGCGTAGCCTTATTCTGGCTTTTTGGATGCAAACTATGCTGCGCCTCAGTCACGGAACGGGAGATTTGTGAGGCATCTGGTACAGTCTGAAGGCATGGTCTTCTGCTTTTCCCTGTCAGGTGATACACAGAAGTGCAGGGCTTCTCCCTTTGTACTCCCGTCAAGGTTGAAGGGGAAGGCTGGCCTATTTAATTAACTGAACAAACAGGGATAAGGTGCATAGTCAAGTTTTTGTTGTTGTTTGGTGGTGGTAGGGTTGGTTGCTTGGGATTTTTTGTTTGTTTGGTTTTGTTTGGTTTTTGTTTGTTTTTTTGTTTGTTTGGTTTGGTTTGTTTTTTGTTTGGGTTGTTTTTTCCCCCTGATATAGCATTTAAATGGCTCAGAAACAGTCAGGGGCTACAACCTCTGGGTACACCAGTGTGTGAGAAAATGACAATACTGTAATTTTAGTTTCTTATACTAAAGTTTCTTATATAGAGCAGGTCTGATGAGTTGGGATTTGAACCAACATCTTCAGCACCTGCTTCACAAGTACCTTACATGAAAGATCTATTTTAATATCTTACTACTTTTGTACTTTATTTTAGAAGGCATAAGTGATAGTCTGTGCAGCTACTGTGTGATGTAACTATTAACAAATGAAAAAATCTTTTCTTTGGTGGAATATAGCTGTTGCTGATAACATATAGATGTTATACGTTGAGTGATATTGCAAAACCTAAAGTAATATAGCCTTTATCTGGCCTTAGGAAACAGCCCCAGTGCTATATGGTGTAGCTTCCATTGGAGAAAGAAGGAGCTAGCGAATTCCAAGGAAATAAAAGGAGCATGGATTGGGGCATGTTCATGGGAAGTAGCTAAAAAATATTGGAGTACTGGACAGTCTTCTAAGTCCCATCCAGTTCTGTATTAAAAAGTGTGTTTCTAATTATTTCATTTTGTTGTATCTCTTATCTCTAAAAAACTGTGTCAGGATTTTGGTCAAGTATTGAGATACTGCAGAAACTCTTCAGTTAAAGAACTAACAGAAAAAAATAGGTACTAAATAACTTCTCACACATAAACTGCTGCCAGTGAAGACTTAATTAAGGTAGGTTGTTGTCACAGTTTAGGGTCAGGGCAACCCCTTAGACCTACAACAGACACTCTCTGTTAACCCCAGTCCCTCCCCAAAGAGGAAGAGAAAGGGAATAAGGGGGAGAGACTTTGCGATTAGAAATGGAAACTAGAACAGCTTTAATGAAGATAAAATTAATAATGATAAAAATGGAGTATATACAAATAAATATAAACCCAGTATTGGACCCAACCCCCCTGATGGTAATTCCATCGCTGTCACCACTGATGCTGTGGAGCAGGCACTGGGACAGTCCCAAACTGGGCCCCGCAGCAGACGGGAGCTGTGTTCAGGAGCTGGATTCTGGTACTGGGTTCAGGAGCACACAGACCGGGATCGAAGGCAGAATGGACAGAGACCTCCTTGGGTGCTCCGAGGAATGAACCAAAAGAAGACCCGAGCCAAGCCAAGCAAAGCTGGCAAAGCAGTCCAAAAGGGCAGAAGAGCCCAAAGACCCTTTGGACCCCTCAGCTCTATACCAAATATGACATATATGGGCTGGAATCCCTCGTTGGTCAGTTTGGGGTCACCTGTCCTGTCTGCTCCTCCCTGCAGGTGCAGCCTTTCACTTTCTGCACCCCGCAATGTGTCACACAAGATCCAGCAGTGGCCTTGGTCTGCACACCAATCCTCGGTAGTAACTCTAAGCATGGGGTGTTATCACTGCTAGAAGCAGACACTGTCTGTGGGAAGAGGCTGCTGACTTCAGACAGTGCAGTTAGTTAGAAGAACTGAGCTGAAAAGTCAAATCACTGAACAGAATTAGTTCTGTTCTCACTCAAACCAGGACAGAATGTTATCATTATCAGGCTAAGAATTTGATCTTTCCATAGTGTGGTTAGAGATGAAGCTCCATTGGAATTATGAATAAATGAGAAATACAGCAATTAATGATTAAGCATGTACAGTTATTCTAGATTTATGCCACCTCTTTTATGCCTGCATAGTTAGATGATGTTAGCTGATATTCTGACTACACATCTAAAAACAAAGCAGCTCTTCAACAAATCAATACAAACAATTACTTCAAAGACAGGAATTCTAAGAAAGTGAATCCTTTTCCAAGGAGCAGTAGCACAGTTACGGGGCAGGAGGCCTTTCTAATGAGGACTGACTCAATGACAATCCCCTACCATTCCCTTCCATTGCTGTTTGTCAAAAAGATGCTGTGAAGGAGGAAAAGAGATTAGGATGTGATGCCTGGGTCTGGAATCCAGGCTTTAAAAGGGACAGACATAGAAGGGGTTGAAGATGGTTCAAATTTAAGGCAAAAACATTGCCATTTTATGGAATTGACAGCAAACTTTGCATGGAACTACACTGCTAAGAGCATGTAAGGGTAAAATCAAAACAAGAAATGCATCCCAAAAGGCAGCTCAAATCTCTTGACACACTGGGGTTCTTGAAGGTGAACCTGTGGCCACCTTTATAGGCAAGAGCATATTTTATGCTCTAGAACAAGCAAATGATTTTCTATGTAGGAGTGCACTTTTTTGCTGGATGTCTTCTCTCCCAGACTCTTTTCAGCATTTTTTATGAAAGGAGAATGATAGGGTTTCTGCCTGTCATGACCTAATGAACATTAGGTTATTAGACAAATCAGGAAGGAAACACCCTTTCAGAGAATAAAAACCAGTGACTTATCAGGTAAATAGATTTGTAAGGCTTCTTCCTAAGATCGTACAGTATGATATTACCTGTCAAAGCTAAATTATGAGGGTTTTGTTTGTTCATTTTATTTTATTTTTGGTTTGGGATTTTTTAATATTTTTTCTTCTGCTAAAAGGGAATCTCCTGGGTTATGGTTCTGTCTCTGAAGAGTCTACAACACTCTAGAGATTTAGGGGGAGTTAACTGCTTTGTTGCTAGGTTTATCAGAAGCCACAAGAGAAAAATAACACACTATCCTCTAATTTCAGCAATGCCAGTGCTTTTCTTCAGGGATTTGCTATCAGAAACATGTCCATAAAAATGTAAAATCAGATCTTGAAGGCTGAACATGACCTTGAAATATAATTGGAAAAAGCTCTACAGATTTGGGGAGAAAGATATGTCCAGAAGTAAAAAATAAACTTCTGTTGTAACTGTGGATTCTTTCAAAAAGGCTGACTCTTTTAAAGCGCATTGTTGAACCCCTTCCTTATTATTTTTCCATATTTTGAATTAAAGCTTTGTTTAAATACTAAGGCAAATGAAAAGAAGTGTCTCAGAAAAAAAAAAAAGAAGAAAAGTTTCTTACAGCATAGCCATACAGAAAAAAAAATTATATCAACCAGTTTTTTTTTAAACATATGTTATGGATTTATTTGAAAAGCCATAATAATTACTTATAAATTAGGCCAGTATAACAACGTGAACAAAAAATACTCTAGGTTACATAGAGGTTATAATAATGTGTGAAGGTTTTCACACCTCATTTCTTTCATACAAAATAGCTGGTTTTCTGAGCTTGCAAATGAAAATATCTTAGGGCTTTAACTTGCATTTACTTAGCACACAGTTCTGGTAGTTTAAGATGGCCCTGCATGAACTGTTTATTCTTTTTCTCCCTTTGTTATGTCCTCACATTGATAAAAACAGTAAAATGAAACTCATGCTTACAGCAGTGTGTGAAGTTCAGAGGCCCATCTTAAACTACCCATTTCCTTGGCCAACAAAGAGAGTGCCATGAATTGACACTGCTTTCCAGGAACACCTGTCTTCAGTACTGAACATTTTCCTAGTGTATTGTCTGACTCTTGACTAATTTCCTGCTATTTATTAAAAAAAAAATAAAAATCTACATCTTCAAGCTAAAAATGTAATACAATAAGCTAACACAGTGCCTGCAATCTTTCAGTAAAACCTCTGAATGTCTAAACAATTGCTTCTAGGTGTAATTAAGAGGTTAGATACGTATCCCATCTGCATAGCATCAATGCTGCTGTGGTGGTAATAGCTGTTTTGAAGCTTAGTCACTGCTACTCATGGTTTTTGTTTCATTAAAACTTTAGTATCATTACACATTGATGCACTGAGATGTTTGTTTTAAAACCAGTCCAGTCCTAGTTCGCTTGGAAAACTTGCTTTTCTCAGTTACTGTCTTAATTTAGGAGAAGAGCTTGAATGAATCTGTGCTTCAAAGTGTAGGGGGGGGAGCCACTCTTACATTGCTGAGCTGACCCAGTTTTCTTCTTTCATTCTCCTTAGCCCTATGCTGGAGACTGCACAAAGGAGAAGAAACATTACTAGTGAAGGGACCTCTGCAGACTGTTAACTGACATGACCAATGACCAAAGAAATGAATAGTGTGCAGGAAATGGTTAATTTATGGCAGCTAAGTAGGTCTCCTCACTCAGGCAATGCTGTGTCAGGGATACATGAGCTGGCTGTTGGAGAGAGGGCACAAATCCACAGTGGGGTGCAGTGTGGAGGTAGGACTCTCTAAGGACCGAGGTTAAAGCTGGGTTAATCGTGCCTGCCTCTGAGAAGGACTAGCAAGTGTGGGTAGAGCATGAATCTAATATGGCTGTAATGGTTTCAGCTTAGGAGCTAACAGCTAAAGCTAAGTCACAGTATCGCTGCATACTGCTGTGTTCACAGCATTGCCATATTCTCACAATCTCAACCTGCTTTTCCTGACTTAGAAAATCTTAAACTTAAAGCCAAAGGTCTGAGACACAGATCCTTCCCTGTGGATGAGAATGATAAGGACACTATTAGAGCCTTTCCTTTTCCCCCCACTCTCTTGTGTCTCAGTTCCATATTTCTGCTATTTTCCTGTTGTGTAATTATATAATGTGTAAGGAAATGATCCTGAATAGTCAATGAGTCATTATTTCCAATAAAACATAAATAGGACAGTAGAGATGTTTATACTTCCCTTAATGATTAATTTTAGACCGAATGTCTACATCTGGATAAAGATACAGATTTGGTATTCTGTCTAATTATATCCTATTTAGATATTACTGAGTTCATTGAAATATGGAGCCAAACAACAACTTTCATAACTCCTCTGTCCCCCATACAAGATATGCATCCAAGAGGGAACCAAATAATTTTTGGTTCCTTCTTGCTTCTGAGCACTTTGCCTCTGAAACCAAAGAACCTAATATGAAAAGAAGAAAAGAGCAGGTGATTATTGGTACAGTACAGAATCTGCTGCCTTTTCATGGTTGTGATTTCCATTTTCTTTATTACATGTTATATTTAACTGATTATCTTCTATGTATGGAACATGTTGGTTAAGTGTATGGTAAACCACCAAGGAAGTCTATAACTTAATTTGAACTCTTTCTGGAGACAAATGTTTATGCTTAATTATAAATTGCTACCCTCTTTCTTTCCATTTTAAATTCTCCAATTACTCTAATTAGGCTTCCCCAAAGGTCAGAGAACATTAAAAATCTGGGCACATTGTGGCTTTTTGAAGTGCTTGAAAATCTACTGTTAGTGCTATTTGAGGAAATGTAAGAGAAACTCAGCTGCCCTGGCTAGCATAGAATAATTAATAATAATAGCTATGTAGTGATGACAGATCCAGGTTAATTGCATACTAATTAAAGGCTATAGTAAAGCAAATGACTGTTTGCATTTGAAATAACGGCCTGTGGCCACAGCAACTCACAGAAATGTGCTGTATCCTCTTGTCAAGGTCTCAACTGGGAATGAAATTCATTTGAGACATGTACACGTGATTTAGTCTGAGAAGTAGAGAGCTTTGAGAAGCTATCTGCAGTGAGACAGCGATAATCATTAATGAAGAAGAGCTTGATATGAGCTGAAGTTAAGTTCTGGAAGAGTGAATGGAGAGAGTGGCTGGCATAGCTGGGAGTCAATCAAAAGATAATTAACTGAGAGTGCAGAGTATGAGGAACTATTCAAGATGAAGAATCAGATCTCTAGTTAGGGGCAAACAGGGAAGGAGCCAGGAGGGAAGTCACTCAGCTATTCCTGGATGGTTAGAAAGAAAATAAAGGCACCTGTCAGTTGAAGGATGACTGGCTGAAAACAGAGTGCTGGCCAGGTAAGGACTGTATTAGAACTAGGTGCTGTTCAGAAAACCTGTGGGTTTTTTTAGTGTGCTGTGAGCGACATAAAGTGAAAGGGTTAACAGGCTATTTCTGGGGAGGAAGAACATCTGGTACATTAAGTAATCAAAATCTAATCTGAACACCCTGAAGAACTTCTCACATTAGCAAATTTGGGGAAACAGGAAAGATGTCCAAAAAGACGACTTCCAGTCAGGCACTACTAAATACATAGACTAATCATATTTTACCATCCTGGATTTCTCCTGCATTTGATTCTTATGATACTTTGGGCATATCCAAACTAGAGCCACTCCTATTATCAAAGGTGGCAGAGGAATATAGGAACTGAGAGAGAAGAAAGAATTGAGTTCATATGTAGTGGTTAGATTAAAGTATAGCTGGAATTCAAAGTGTTTTGGAATATATATGGGTTTATTTACAGAACAATTAAATAGGGAAATACAAAATTTGAAATAAAATAACCAAAGCAGTGGAATTAAATAGTGACCTAATTAAAAAAACCCCAACCCATTACAATGATACTTACTTGTGCTCAGTTTTAGCCTACAGGCTCTATTAACATGCCCCAAGGACCAAACGTGTCGCCCAGAACCTTGATAGAATGCACAGTCATGTAGTCCTTCCACTGTATTTCAAGTAGGACAGAGTCTTCCCTCTAAAATAGTAAAGGATGTCAGGGAGAATTTGCCCAGGAGTGTCTCATCCTGGAAAAGACATCGATATCCCTTCATTGTGAATACAAATGGAATGAAAAGGAGTTGACTGTAAACAAATTCTAACCCTAAATTTCTAACTTGGTTTCCTTTGACTGCAGCTCCTAGAGCAGATCATATATATGCGGAGGGTTTAATACTAAAAATAAAATCTATATATTGGATGTTTCCTTATGTACATTTCAGTGTTTCATTACTTGATTGAATTAAGAAAATAATAAATAAACAAACCCATTTAAAATTATTCTGTGTTACACTGGAATAAGCAAAGTAATACCCAACTGATCAAGAAGTTGTGACTATTCTAATTAATATATCCTCTAGAAAAAAAAAAAGATAATTGTGGCTAGGTTTCAGAATTTCTTCTGACTGAGCAAAATACTTAACCCAAAACAAGTTTTGTGAGGATGCTCCATTAATCTTGTTTTTACAGTCCAAACTAATGTAAACTTTAAATACAAATGTGTTTACACTTGGTAATGAAGAAAATAATAATTTAATTAGAGCCATTAGAGTTTCAGGAGCCTTGGCCATATAAAATTGTTTAGTCAAAAACAGTCTTTAAAAAGGTCTTTTTTTTTTAGCCAGAGAAATAAACTACATTACCTTATCAAGGGGCTAGACCTACAACTGATGTTAGGTGACACTGGAAATGGACTTTAGCAGTGTAATGGTGACCAGTATCAGTTAAGAGTTGGTCCAAGTAGCAAAATACTAAATAGATCATGTGCATTATATAGGCATGTAGTTTTGTCTGTAAAACTCTACAGCACCAACTGCAGCTTTTCCCAATGTTTTACTATGGCCTTTCTTTTTTTCTTTCAAGATAAAAGGATGTGACTCAAGAATTCTTCTTGCTGAGCTGCTGAGAATGTGTTTTAAAATTATTAATAACAGGATATTCAGTTCTTTTAGCAGCTTAAATAAACTCAAACTATGGGGTTAGATTTTATTTTTTTTTTAAAAGGATGACTTCATGCACTTGGAAATTAATGTGCAAATCTGAGAATAAATGAGATAAATGACCTGCAGCCTACAAAGCCAATCATTTTCTGATATACACAGTGACAAAAAATCAGGATGTAAGTGGAAACATTATTTAAGCAAAAGGCAAAAATACAGTTTTGCTGTTCAAGGCATTCGAGGTATATTTATTTTGAGGAATATGCTGTTCACATGAAGGAAAAAACCACCATTGAGAGAAACATTGAGGCAAACGATGAAGGGTAATCAGTACTGCTGATATTAAGAAACTGCTTTTATAGGACAGGAATTTAAAGGGATCACATCTGAAATGCACAAAGAAAAGTACTACAAGAAAACTGTTTCATGATAGGGTAAAACAACAGCAATATCTGTTTCCCATGTTTTAGAACAGTTAGAGAGGCATACTAATATCAATGATTTAAAAGTCTGGAGATGTGTGCTGTTCCTTCTTCTCCCTCCCTCCTCCCCCAGAGAAAAAGACTTGCAGTACCAGAACCTCAAAAATTCTTTAAAGGGTGAATTTACCAGAGATTGGAAAAGTAGCAGGGACAACTATTCTGCCCGAGTGTGACCCTCCAGCTTTTGGTGTTTTGGTGTTCTGGAATGCAGTGGACTGGAATAACCTGGTACTTGCTGATCTTGATTCATGACGAGTGAGTTCAAGCAGTTTGGTACCTTCCCTTCCTGGGTATGGTTACAGTGACCTGGAACAGTTAGGCATGCCCTAACCACACCTGAAACCCCTGCTGCCTGGATCACAGCCCACTTGGAAGAGTGACAATATTGCCTAACAAGAATTATGGCCGCAATGAAAAAGTACTAGACTCCTCTCTAGGAGTTAAGAGAGCAAGGGGTTCCATTCTGAACCTTGTGACTTTTACAGGACTTAATCAGAGGGATTTTTTAGAAAGTAAGGGCTTGTCCCTAGAAGTTTGACTGTTGCATTGGCTTCAGTCATGGAATCATAGAATCATCTAGGTTGGAAAAGACCTTTAAGATCATCAAGTTGAATCACTAACCCTACTCTACCAAGTCTGCCACTAAGCCATATCCCCAAGCACCACGTCTATGCAGCTTTTAAACACATCCAGGGATGGTGACTCAGCCACCTCCCTGGACAGCCTGTTCCAATGCCTGACAACACTTTCAGTGAAATAATTTTTCCTAATGTCCAGTTTAAACTTTCCCTGGTGCAGCTTGAGGCCATTCCCTCTTATTCTATCACTAGTTACTTGTGAGAAGAGACCAACGCCTACCTCTCTACAACATCCTTTCATGTAGTTGTAGAGAAAAATAAGGTCTTCCCTCAGCCTTCTTTTCTTCAGACTAAATAGCCCCAGTTCCTTCAGCCCCTCCTCATAAGACTTGTTCTCCAGACCCTCCACCAGCTTTGTTGCTCGTCTCTGGACCAGCTCCAGCACCTCAATGTCTTTCTTGTATTGAGTCTATCAGACTACCTCAGAAATATGCACAAACCTGAAATAAGAGAATACCAAAACCCACCAGGATATTTAAGATATCTAAGTCAGTTCATTAACTTAAAAAAATCATGCCTGTGAAAACCCAGGCTATAGCTCACCTAAAAAGTTACAAGCTGCTGTGTGGGCTTCGCTGCAGCTGCTAACAATACTGAGCCTTCTCTTAGGACCTTCTGTTGGACCTGTATAAAACCTGGGTGCCTGATGCTGCTTTGAATCAGCAGCACAAAACAGACTGTAGAAATTACACAAGAAGTAGTGTAAGAAACTACTGAAATAAAAACCACATTTAAGCTGCTTCTGATGGCACAACCCAATGCATAGTAGAAATACAATTGTTACTGTTTGTACAATAGATAAAAGTAACTCTGTTAAGAAAACCCTGTCTTTAACCTGAACTAAAGGGTTTAATGTACTTCCAACACAGCATGTCAGGCTCCTGCTTTGTTAGACTTTTTGAAAGAAAAAGCTTAAGCTAACAGTTTCCTCTCTCTCACCTGGCATATTGTGGTGACTACTGCAGAATTTGAAGATTTCCATCAAACACTGGCAAGTCTGATACTTGGGAGTCATTTTATATTTACCACTACCTGCAAAACTGATGCAGAGCATTTGTGAATCCAATCTGATCTAGATAGCGCTTGAACCGAGAGAGGAGTTAGTCCTGAGGTATGCAGAACAAAAGGGTAAAGACTCTTTTAATGGAAAACATGCTATTGCCTAGATTTTACACACTAAATTTTGAACCCCAGACAGAGTTTAAAGAAATATTATCATTTGATTTCAGTTTGGATCCTTTGGTTCTCCTCGTTGTGGAGACCAGCTCCAGCGCAGGTCAGTCCGCACCGGGCAACGGAGTCGCGGCCACAAGGGCCGGCAAAGGGGCTCTGTAGGAGCTTCTGGGAGCCGCGAAAGGCCGGGAGAGCGGCTGGGCCGTGCCGGGGCCGGCAGCCTGTGGGCGGCTGCGGAGGCGGCCCGGGCTGAGTAGCCCCAGCTGCGGCAGATCCGAACGAGGCGGAACCGCCCCAACGGGCACTCGCCGAGACACACCCTTCATAAAAGCAGCTCCTCGGGAGCGCTGAGGCAACAAGCGGCGAGTAGCATCACTCGGGGGTCGCTCGGGGCACGGCAGTTCGCACGCGAGGGCGCCCGCTCGCCGAGGGACCAGCTGCAGCCTGGTGAGTCCGCGCTGGGGAGGGGAAACCGCGGCAGAAAGGGTCGGCAAAGGGCTCGTCTTGGCTCTTGTTTGGCTCTGTTGGAAGGCGGGAGAGCGTCTCCTTGTGCCGAGGGCCGGCAGCCTGCGGGCGGCAGCTGAGGCGGCCCGGGCGGAGCAGCACCCCCGGCGGCCACCCCACTGCCACCCAGCGCTGCCCTGGGGAGCGCGAGCGGCACGGAGCGCGGCGCGTCAGCCAGCGCGTGGCGCGGCCGTTGCGGCGGCGGTTGCTGGTGCGAAGCTCCTTGCGAGCCCACAGCTGGGGTTAACGGCTCTACGAAAATGGTGTGTACTCACCTGAGGAATAAAACTACTGCTCCTTCTGAGAAAGCCTGGGTGATATCCAGTGGATCCACCCAGCCAGAACTGGTGCCAGAGGAGACCTCAATGCAGGCAGTAAGCTGTAGGCATCTCCCAAACCCTACTCGTGTTGAAAAGGGAAGTTCCTTCACAAAGTGTGCACAGGTTGATGACTTGTTACGTCAGGTGGCAGAGTTACAAGGAAGTGTTGAATGGCTGCATGACATTGGTAGAGCTGAGATGAAGATAGGTGGTTTTGCAAGTGCATTCATGTCAAGGACACCACTGCAAATGAGGTATCTTGATCACTGGTGACCCACAAAAGCAAGACTCCCCTTCAGTCTCCACCTTCCACAGTTACAACCACAAACAAAACTGAGATTTTAACAACCACAGACACCCACATACAAGGCCTGCAGAAGTAATTGTAAAAGCAGCTCACAGTAAATGCCACAAAAAGAAACAACTTGTAGTGGGTGACTCTGTTAAAGGACACCAAGGCACCCATCTGCTGGCCTGACAGGAACGAGAGGTCTGTTGCCTCCTGGAAGCTTAAGATCAGAGGTGTTACTGAAAGGGTACCGCAACTGATCAAAGGCACAAACTAACTATCCCCTGTTAGTCTTTTCTATGGGCATGAATGACACAGCAAACCAGAAGCTGAGCAGAATCAAGGAGGACTATAAAGCCCTAGGGGGACGGGTAAAAAAATTTGGTGCACAAGTTGTCTTTTCCTCAGTCTTACCAGTTGGAGGAAAGGGGTTAGCCAGAAATAGATATATAATGCACATCAACTTCCAGTTACACAGCTGGTGCTGTTGAGAGGGCTTTGGATTTTATGATAATGGAACATTCTTCAATGAATATTACCTGTTAGGAGTTACACTCACTAAGGGTATATTAGGGATGGGATACATCTGCCTGGAAAAGGTAAGAGAATCTTAGGTAGCAGGCTGGCCGGCTTAGTGAAACAGGCTTTAAACTGAAGGATTAGGGGGTTGGGATCCAAAATGGAAATGCTTATGTCAATACATCCATCTGGGGTATAAGCCAGGTTGACCAGACTTGCCACAAATGCTTGTTAGCTACCTCTAAAGAAAAGAACCAGAAGGCACACCATCCTGGGGCTGTGTATGACTATGGTATATCCTCCCACTCTCTACCAGGGACACCTGCATGCTTGACCACCTCTCTGAAATACCTATACACTAACGCGGACAGTGTGGGGAACGAACAGGAAGAACTAGAGATCTGTGTGCAGTCTCAGGGTTGTGATCTCATTGCAATTACTGAGACATGGTAGGATAGGATACCTCGTAAGACAGGAATGCTGTCATGGATGGCTATGTATTGTTCAGGAAGGATAGGCTAGCAAAGTAGGGTGGTGGAGTGGCTCTTTATGTGAAAGAGCACGTGTAATGCACCAAGCTCTGCCTAGGAGAGGATGAAGAATCTGTTGAGAGCTTATGGGTAAGAATTAAGAGATAGGCTAACATGGGTGACCTGTTGTGGGTGTTTACTACAGGCCACCTGATCAGGACAAGGAGGTTGATGAGGCCTTTTACAGACAGCTAAAAGTAGCCTTGTGATCATGGGCCCTGGTCCTCATGGAGGACTTTGACCACCCTTATAATATTTATTGGGAAGGTAACACAGTTAGACACACTCAGTCCAGGAGATTCCTGCAGAGCATCAAGGATAACTTTATAAGTGGTATAGTGGCACCTCTTCTATGAGAAGAGGTGCACTGCTGGATTTTGTATTAACAAACAAAGAAGGACTTGTTGGGGATGTGAAGGTTGGGGGCAAGCAACCTTGGCTGTAGTGACCATGAGATGGTGGAGTTCAATATCCTGTGTGGAAGAAGTAAAGAAATAACTAGGATCATAACCCACAGTGCTGCCTCATGTGTTGAATAAATGAGCTAGAGACAATCAAATACTCTGAGCTGAGACTGTCACTTGTCATGAAGCCAACTGACAAAGATCCATTCAGATGTGATGATCTAGAAGCCTTGTAGCACTCCGTGTTGGAAGCCTGCTGATTGACTTCTTGTTGTAATGTCTTTATTGTTTCATCTTTTTAAAATGCAGCTCTGTATTCTTTCATGGGGTGTTATCTTGGGTGTCAACCATCCAAGTTCCATGCTGCTTTGGTACTTAGCTAGTTTTTGCTCAGAGACCAATAACTGTGAACTGGAAAGAGGAGGTTGAAGTGGAATTAGAGACGAGAGTTGGAGACCTGATTCTCAGCTGCTCATGGGTACAGCTCCAGTGCTAATGGACATTTTCAGCACACACCGACCAAGAACCTTGTCCCTAAGCTGAGACAGACACAATGGGCATAAACACATGAAAGCTATGTTTTTCCCTGGGTTAAGGAGTACTATAGCCTATCCTTTAGATGGTCCCTGGAAAGATCTAGAAGATGTATGTGACTTTGCAGAATTCATCCCTTTGCTTTATAACATGAAAACATTTTTCTGCCTTTGGCTAATTTGTCACTGACATCTTTCCTCCTATGTCACGGAAGGTGCAAAGCTTTTTAAGAAAAAACCCCAGCAATACAACACCCTTTAAAGAGGTTAAAAGAAATCTGAGAAGGAAAATGTCTGGAGAAAGTGGAGAGTTATTTAAGGAGAAAAGAGGTGGAAAGCCTCAAGAAATAAGGCTTGCTTAAATTATGGTCACAGCTCAAGGGGGATTTAGATGAGATGAATTAGTTGTTTTAAAAGTTCTTTATATCCTAATACTTTGCTTAAACATTCACAATGTTTGTCTTTAAAAAAAAAACACCTGATCATTGTGTTCAACCAGTAGTTCTGAAGACTAGACCCAGACGTGCCTAAACTTATTATCTTAGTGTGTAAACTTATTATTAGCTTAGTGTGAACAGTGGACAACCACACACATGTATGTATTTATACACACACACACATATAGAAATATGTGCAGGTGCTGTAGTCAAAGACTGTTTTGGACTAGCAAAATTATAGTGTTCAGCCATGGGTGAGAAAAGTCACCTAAGAGACTCGTTGAGTGTACTCTTAGCCACCCTAAAGGGCATGAAAATACATCCAGCCTTGGTACCTGAGTGTCTGCTACCTGGGTGCTTAAAATTTGCAGGAGTCAACAAATACTCAAAATTTATTGTCTCTCTCATCTTACATTTTCTCTTATTTATGTATTTATTTGTTTAGGTGTAATGTTTTTCACAAAAAACAATACAGTAATAGCAAGTAACAAAGAAGGAGGTCTTCGGATATCATAAATATGGGTAAATGTGGGTATTTTTATGGGTATAAATATGTTGTAAATATGGGGTGTTTTTTTTTTGAGAATAATATTTTTGGAGGCCATGTATAGCAGTAACAATTATAAGATTTAATGCAAGTTGAGAATTCTAATTTTAAATCTTTATGGAGTATTTAATCAATTAAAATGCACAAGGGATGTTTTGTCTTCTTGAGACAGCTGACATCACCTTTCTGTAGCTCATGCATAATTTTTAAAGGTGTTGGGCATGCCTGATCTGTGACAGTGTGTGGAAACTCATTACATGTGCTTCATACATGCTGGTTCAGCATGGTTAGGGTGTACGTGTATTGCTAGAAGGCAAGCACCACTCCTCTCCTGCAAAAACCTTTTGGTCTAAAACTCATGAGAGACTTTAGAGTGCTGGAGGTTTAGAGCCAGGCAGTATAAAACTATCAGCCCAAGATTATCAGTTTAGGGCTTCACCAGTGAAATGCCATCATTCTGGCTAACATCCTAGCTGCCATCAAAGGAAACTGGATCCTTAAAAAATGGTCACCCTGGCAAACAACTTGCAGAGGATAGTTCTGAATTAACTCTGATGAAGTCACCCAACCCCAATCAGTTATGGAACAGCAGGGACTCTCCTTAAGAACTTCTTGGCAATTCAGCCCCAGCAAAAGTTGTTCGGTGTCTGTGAGGATTCATGTAAAATGTTCATTTAGAACAATACCCTGTTTCTGACAGCAGGTAGTGATACTTCCCCAAATTGTTCTCCTGACCCTCAGCCTGTTGTGGCTCTGAGACTTACTGGGCCCGAAATCATTTTCATTTTCCACATACCTCAATGGATTTTTCTACTGTCAATCAGTCCTTTTTAGAGACTGTCAGTTTCTGTCACAACAGTATCCTCAAGAAAAGAGTTTCCCAGCTCAGCTGTGCATTGCATGCAAAAGGAAGCTCTTCCCTTTGGCTTCTGTTGTAAGGCATATTAGTTTCCCCCGGTTCTTATACTGGATGATGGAGTGATCTGTTCACTTTCTCCATGTCTGTTCACCTTCTCCATGTCACACATGATTTTATAGCCACACCAGTCTCATCTCTGTCATCTCTTTAGCATGAATAGGCTATTTAATCATTCCTTGTACAGAATCCCTTCTAAATCCTTAATTGTTCATACCACCTTTTTGCCTTTCAAATTCTGTTTATTCTTTTTCATGGAGAGACCTAAATCCCACACGGTATCTCAGAAAGCAGCACACCATCGATTTACACTATAGCATAGTGTTGCTTTCTGTTTAGTTCTATGTTACATTCTTAATAATTCCTAACATTTAATTTCCTGTCCTGACAACTACTGAATGACCTTTTTCAATCCAGCTATCTATCACAGCCTGATAATCTCATCAGATCAGAGCACTGTACTTCATAAAGGAAATCTGAGTTGTTTTTACCAATGTGCATCATTTTTCATTCATCTACATTGAATTTTATCTACTGTTTTATTGTCCAGTTACTCACCTTCAAGTCCTTCATAATCAGTCTCCATCTTTATTATCTTGAATAACTCAATGCTGTCAGCAAAATTTTCTAACTTCGCTATTCATCTCTTATGAATACATTACACAGCACAAGCAAGAACACATGATAACTTCATAAATAGTATATTATGAAGAGTATTTTGGAAATATAGTTAGGAAAATTAACTATATAGTAAAACTAATCATGAGAATATTTTATCCTTTTGTCATGATTTTTTAAGAATCCATAGGCAGGACAGGTTTCTGTAGGCAGAGGTAGTGTTCCTTAGTAGGCTTACTAATACTCTTGAGGAAAAAAACCCCACAATCTTAAATTTTGCAATGTATCTTGTGCATGCTCCCAAGGTCTCTGTCAGGTCTCAAAATAGAATTAGCATCTTTCAAAACAAAGTACATATTAAGAACAATTAATCAGAGTTTACTTAATTATGTATCAGTTAAACTGTCTCTGGAAAAGATAGGTCTTGTTACCTAGGGAGCAGAGGGAACACTGGGAGCATGAAAAGAACTGAAGGGAGGAAAGAGAGGGAAAGCAAAAGCTAGAGAAGCTGGGAGAGATTAATAGATATTGATCACTTAAGGGAAAGAGATATGTAGTGTATGGTCTGTGGAATATGGAGAGGTCAATTCTGGGATGAGACATTATAATATCCTATAAAGATTGTTCTGAGGTTTGTCTTGTTTTGTTTCCTTTGTGGAGATGGAAACGTCTCCACAAAGATGGAGGTGGAGTGATTGTGTTCTGTGAAATGCCTTTCCTTGACAGCTGAGTATTTCTGTCATGCATAGCCTGGATATATGAGTTCATGCTGGGGTGTAATAGTTGCCTAGTATAAACTACATATATGCCTTGATAGCATGTGGGGCACTGGGTGAAAAGCTCTACATTTATCCAAGTGCAGGTGTAGCATCCAGAGATGCTCATGGTTCCGCTGCAGGGAGTGTTCATACTGAGTAGTACAGACATGTTTCTTTAATTTCTAATGCTTTTGTTGAGGAATGAGTAGCTGGCTTTCAACACCTGGATTGTAATAGAGAAGTTTGGCTGTTAGAAAGTAAATTCTTTATAGCGATTGTAAGAACACTTAGCTGATTGTGATTCTGCACTTGTTGAAATCTACTATCAATATCAAACTTTCTTGAAGGCATTATATAATTCACAGTGTTCACTCTTTCATCTTAATATCACAGCCTTTCATTCCAACAATCAAACAATTCTAGGCTAAGAATGGAATTCAAGTTGCTGCTTGGTACTTCAAACTCTAGTATTTAACCAGTCTGTAAAATGGAGCTAACTAGCATTAGACTTTTGTAGAATACTTTATGTTGGACTAAAGAAAACAGAAATCTTCTAAGATGGATGCATATTAGTCCCTTCTTTTTTTGAAGAATATATTCCAGAAAGTCTGAAATGGGATGTGGACTATGCTACGATAAACAGATCTAAAAAGAGGGCATTAGGCATTGGATCTGCCTCGGCACAGCACTGTGGAACTGACTGATCCCAGGCTGGTTGGTCTCCAGCTCCAGTAAAGAATCAGGAAACTTTATAGAGGTCTCCTTTTCCTCTAACTCTACTTGCTGTGGTGTCTTCTGCTTGTGAAACAGGAGGAGGATGTGGGAATCTGTGACATACCAGCAAGCAGAAAGGTGAACTTTGGCCCATGGCTTCAAGTCCATGGAGTCCTCTGGCTGGAGAGACGTTTAGCTTAGACTTAACTGTGTTGCTACTCATAACTGAGCTACAAAGAAGTCTTGCTGTACTGCATTACAATGTAAAAAAAACCCAGGTAAAGTAGCATATAAACCTTTTGTTTCAGCTTGCCTAAACAAATGTGTTGGGAGCTTCAGAAGTCATTTTTTTCCAGACCTGTATGGCAATTGTCATATAATCATGGGTGTAGTAGAGGCATTTTTTGCGAAAACTGTATGTACTTCTAGAGCTCTTCTGGGAGATGTGCTCAGTTTCATGATTTGTTTTCAGACAAAAATAAGGGATGCAGATAGAACTGTGCTTAACATGAAATGAGGTGTCTGAGAGTATGTATATCACATGTAGCAACCCTTAAGGAATAGTCCAGCACTGTTAGAATGGTAGCTGTAAAGAAGTCAGTGAGGAAACTGTAGATATCCATAAATGTATTGAATCAAGCACTGATAGGTTTCTAAATGCAACAGTACTGGTCCATGGGTGAAGTGGGTCCTACTCTTTCCGAAACAGAATAATGGAGAACGGATGATGGTGTTACCAACTACTTTCTGTGAAGACTTTTGTGCTGATGCATTAACCAAATAATGGGGAAAAAAAATCATCATATAAAGCAAATTCATATCCTGAAGTCTCTGTTATCTGTGTAACTAATATATTTTTATCTACGTCACAATTTAACTGGGCAATTGCATTGTAAGTCTATAATTGCAAATACAGGCAGTTGTTCTTTTCTGAATTTCATACTGTTGCTGCTTGACTTTCCGAGTTTGTTTGGTATGATTCTAGTTTATGTCTAAGTTATTCTTTCCTTCACATTCCTCTTCCCTCCATTGGTCTACACTTTTTCAATATCTCAGAAAAGAACAGAGCACCTATAATTACATTACACAGGAATGTGAGAGAGCTTTTTCATCAGACATCAGCCAATTGATGAATTTCTTACAGCAGCTCTAATTTAAACTAATATCATGTGCTGAAACTAAGACAAATTATGAAGTGTCCAACAAGTAAGGCAGAGAATGTGAGCATGCACTGAAAAACAGGTTTAAAATGCATGTGATGGATTAAATGAATTGTGGCATTCATGCAGAGTATGACAGTTTCTCTGATGTCTTGAAGGACTGCTGAAAGTTAAATGATGGAAGACATTCTGGTGAATAATGAAAATAGTCAAAACTAGGAAAAGTATTGAACTAATAAAATAAGAAGTACAGAAAGACCAAGAAGGAAAACTTTAAAAATGACACTATGTAGATAACATGTTTCTTCCCATACCACCCTCTGCCTCTCCCACCCCCAACCTAAAAAAAGAGACAAACAAGCAACCAGGGAAGCATGAATCAGCCCACCAGCTCTCAGGAGAAGGAGCAATCGGAATCTCTGCAACCTGAGTTGCAGAGAGAAATGGCAAGAGAGTGGAAATTTCTGTTGTCAGCTAGGTAGTAGTCCCTAAGTCTGTGATCATTATCAGAAAACATGAAACTGAAGACATTCTTTCCCAATGCCACAAAAGAATCCATGACCTGCTGCAATACTAGCCTTTAATGAAGGCAAACCTGGTAGTTATACTATAAAAATCATTGTTGGATTCTATGTATTATTCAAGTATGCAGTTGTCATGTGGAGAGAGCAAGGCTCTTGCTTTCTGCATAGCTATGGTCTAGTCTATTCCTGCTATTTCTAGTACTCTGAACAAAGAAGGCATGAATAGGAAGAATTACAGACATGTATCTAGGCACTGGCCTCCGAAGCTAGTTGACTGCATGAGAAAGGTCCTTATAAAAGGCCTGCTTATATAGGAGATAGTAAAAATTGGGAAAAGGACAATTAATGAACCTGAAAGACAGGGCAGATAACAAACCTAACATCTTCATAATCAGACACATTCGTATGTCCTTTCTAAGCCAAAGAAAGATTTCTGCAAGAACAGACTCATTTGAACTTAGTGTCTCCAGCGAAAGCCAGAAAGTACATGTAAATTGTCATTTTATGAACAGATTGTCCTAAACCCTAACCAAAAGGACAAACAAAGATCTACAGATAGTATAAATTTGAAAGAACTAAACAGTACTTACAGCACAGTGGTTTTATTTTATATTCCTATGTCAGGCTGCCTGACAACATAGGTGTCCTAATTTTGGTGAGAAGTAGTGTATCAATGCTTTGTGAGTGAGATATATGTATATATGTGATAGCCTCATACAAGAGGTGCAGCTGGACAGATCCTTCTTGAAAAGAAAGACAGTGAAGGGATAACAAAACTGTAGGAAGAGTGAGCAGGAGAAAGCAGAACACCACTGACAAGATGACATGATACTTTGTGAATGTGAGGGCACATCTCTGAATGAGTGAGGAGGTAACGTGATGGGCAATTGGAACCTTATTACTTGCATAGCACCAGTGTATGCTGAAATCAACAGGAAGAAAGGACACAAGGTCACTCTTCCCATTCTTCCTCCCCTAGATTCTTGCACCACCTATCTTTTGGGATAACATAACAGAAATTTCATTGCCTTAAAGGAAAAAACATAATGGTGATTATTTGTGATCACTGTTGAAGTAACGATTATTAGTTTCTATCTGAATAGTATTGGATTTGCTTTGGTTTGCTGCATAATATTCTAACCCTAAAATAATGTAAAAAACCTGAGGACTTTCAGAAAGATCAATGACTGTCTTGGAGAGCACATTCTCTGCTGATGACTTCCAAAATACAGTGTGCAACATAGTTTAACTTTTCTGCTAGTACCAGAAAAGTGACATTTGCTGCAAGAAATTAGGTTACTCTAATAAGCTTAGAAAAATCATGTTCATTTATTAACTTTGATCACCTACAGAAATGTTTGAAAGTTTTTAATCAGGTGCTTTAGTTAGGCCCATTACTAAAGTGACGGAGTTAGCAAGACTACTGATCTCATGAAAGAGGGATTGGTGCAAAGATGCAATGAAAGATTTCCCCTGCTGGTGTGAAATATGTTACAGAGAAGACTGGGATTAGCCAGAATAAAGGACTGGAGCAGAGAATGGGTATGTGGGAAAGAGGCAGGGAAGGAAGTTTGGCAGATATGAGAAGCTACTGGGAACGCAGGAGAGATCTGAACTGGGCCAATCAAGAAACCAATGCGATATTGCTGTGTTCTCTTCATTCATCTGACGGATGAATGAAAAATAAATCTTACAGAATAGAGTATTCTAAAGGCAGATAACACGTTTTATCCCTATCAAATTATTTATACTTAACTTGAGAAGTGTGTATTTGAAGACTTCTAAGGCTAGAAAAGGAAATAAGGGTTCTTTCACTGGTAGCTGAGAATGCTTTAAAAATTGCAACTGTATTATAAAAGGGGGGAAAAAAAAAAGCACACAAGTCTGTGCCTTGGGTTTCTTCTGACAGATTAGTCCAAACAGTAATCCGTTGCCCATATAGTATGAATATGATTTATTATTATTAGAACCTGCCCCTGAGTCTCTTAGCATAATCATAATGTATCCTAAGGGGTTATTAAAATTGCTGAAAGTTTAGTCAATGTTTCCCTCTTTGCTTTATGCAAATGTATTAAATCATGAGCACAGAAAAAATGAATCAGGACATGAATTTAGCTGCTATTAATTTAGCTAAGCAAATTAAAAAGGAAAAATCCACAGACATTTTATAGTGATATGTAGTGGGCAATTTTATTAACTCTACATTGGAAAAACTGAAGTAATTCAGGCTGTCCCATTCTTCAGTATCACAGTGAAACCATCAGGTGAAATCTGCCAGAAAATTTGTTAAAATGTGTTTCAGGGATATACCCGGGGAACCAAGTTCCATAAAGTCAGTGTAGAAGGGGGGGAAACAATATTCTGATATGCAAATTTAATATAGATTTTTCTAAATGTTTGTAGATTTCTTCAGAATGTAGCAATTCGTAGTGGAGGATTGAGATAATGTTCTACTTGGTAAGATTTTGCAGCTATTGGAGTCTAAAGCCCCAAAACTCCTCTTTTGTATTGCACTTTGAAGAAGGGGGAAATGTAAAACTGTCTGTAAAGCAGTTGCTGGTCATACCTCAAGCTCCTACTCCCTTACCAAAATGAAGGTTCATAAAGACTGAACAGTTTTGGAGGCATGTGGCCATTTTCAGCTGCAAACAGTCTCCAAGGGGTGACCCATTCATATATATATATACATACACACTGTTCACTTTTCTGATCCATTTCACATCAAAGCTGATGGAATTTGCCCATTAGCAATTAGAGGGAAAATTCCTGGGACGAAAAGCTCATATTGCTAATAACTTTGCCTAACTGCTATTTCATATACCCACCTATAACAAACACATATATTTAAAAATAATACTAATAAAAAGGACAGAAAAGTATTAGGTATGTTTTCTGGAACAGCCAAAAATATTTTTATGGCAAAAGAATGCATTTACTAAGATTCCCTCTGATTTGGGAAGTTAATGAGCACTTACTGTAAAATAAAACTGTTTGTGATTTATTTTGGAAGACAGCATGCATCTGATTTCATTTATGTTAATTTTTCACAGAAAAATGATTAAAATCTGCATCCTGCAATAAATAATTGCTGAATAGCTGAATTGACATTTACTCACACACCAACGTAATATGCAAGCAATTAACTTGAAAAAAAAAATAATTTGGAAAGGTAAACCACTGGATGAATGGGAATTGGATAGTGACTATTAAGGTAATTCAGAACAGTAATACCAAAAGTAATATTTGATAGGACACTTACCTTCAATGTATATCATTAATTAACATATCCGTTATTAATAGTTGTTCTGGAAAAGATCATGTACCCAAAAACGTTCTTCTTCAGGCTGAATTCATGTATATAGAAGTTTAAAATCAATTTAACACACACAATGTATATATTCATGTATTTCAGTATTAGCTTTTAGTCTGTGTTCATTTCCCCTGTCTTATTTAAAATAGTATGAATGGGTAGTCACATTCTTTTGATACTTTATTTAAAATAATACATAAAAATATTGCATGCAGAATGCTGAATCTCAAATTTATAAAAGTGCACCTATTGCCCTTGAATTAGGACTTTATTAACTTAAAATGTGTGGGATCAGAGCTGTGCTCTCTTTAAGTCTAATTAGTGCCCCTGATTCTCTGTTTGCTTACTTCACATATAAATCTGATTTGAAGGATTCACTGTGGTCACAATTACATCCTAAAACATCAATCTAATTAGGAATTTGCCTATGTATCTGAAATGCTTTTGGCCACAGAATTGAATAGGCAAAATTTGATATGACATTCATAGACTCAGATGGCCTAGAAGTGCTTATGCATACACTTTGTCCAGTGCATAGCTGCTTATGTTGATCTTTCTTATAACCATTAATTGGATGATCGCAAAATATTTTGATTTACTTAAAGACTATATTGTGTAAAACAAGTAAGAAATCCAAAGATCTTTGCTCTTTATTTCCAAAACTCATTCTCAAAACTTATTGCTAAGCACAAGCACTTGACAAGAATCTGACATTTTACAGCCTTGCATTTTTCTTTGTTGATTAGCCATTAGCAATCTGCTTACACTAGAGTGGAATGATGTTAGTTTGACAGTTAGCTATCACACCAACTTGCAATTAATTACATGATAATTACAGATAGAAATGTTCCCTATTTACTGATGCTAAGAAGCTGGTGAAAACATGTTTATGCCAGCCAGTTTGGTTCCCAAGAAAGCTCTTTCCTGGATTCATCTCTTTCAAGAGGGCCTTAGGATGCCTAGCCAAGGCTAGCACTGATAGGTGGATGGGGTTACTAGACTGAAGCAAGTCCTGGCAAACTAAGTCATCAGTCCATTCCTTTATGAAATTCAAGAGGAAGAGTTCCTGGTGATTTATCTTAAGCTACTTTGTTGTTGTTGTTGTTGTTTTCATTGTTGTTATTTTTTTGTGGGTTTTTTTGTTGTTTTTCTGGACCAGCAACCAAGTGTGAGTATTGTTTATAACCTTATTTACAGTATTTAGGAAAAAAGATTTCTTGCAATGTTTTTAGTGATCTCATTCCTGCAATCATGAGCTACATGATAGAAAACTATAATGGAAGAAGAAAATCCCTATCCATATTTTAATGCTTGGAGCAGCTTGTAGCTTATTAGGGTGTTGACCTGAGGTTGTCATTATTGCCTAGATATCCAAAGACACTTTACAGAAGTAGCAGCTTGCTTTGTTCTTGTTTTCTTATTACAGAAAAAGGTAATTATTGTTTATAAATACTTTGCAGTAGATCAGTCAAGAAGAATGTTGCCTTTGTCTGCATTAAGGGTAACACTGTTCTTTGCATCCAAGCCACAGCCTTTGGAATCCTGGGAGGACAATTCTGTGCCTAACAATTGCTTGTTAAATTAATTTGTTAACTTTACTGAATGAACTCAAAACCAAATGCAGGAATGGTGTGTCTGGGCTAACTTTTCAGATGGGCTAGCTATGAAAGAATAATATCCATGTTTTCCTCTGAAGCCACCAATAAAAGATCTATCAAAAAAGTAAGCAAGCCTGCAGCTTGAAGCTAGCAGCTTTATTATATGGTGTTTACAATTCATAGTACCTCTCTTGCATAGCAATACCCATGGTGTGTGTCTGAGCTCAGCATTCTGTGCAAAATCCCTGTGGAACAGATATATGTTGACTATCCCTCAGCTTTGTGTTCTAGACCAAGCACTCAAAGCTAGCTTTGCTTGGTGGTTTTGATAAAATAACAACTGCTTCCTTCTCTAAGAACTAATTTATCTTGAAATGTGAAGGTTAATTTTACTGTAATGAAAATGGAGAGTAGGAGATTACATAGTTCAAGTATTTCACATTCAATACAAATGAACAGATAGATGCAACTTGAGTATCTATTTCCAAAGCCATATGAAACAACCTATTCTTTAAGAATTTTTCAAATTTGTTGTGTAAGCAGCTTGCTTACACAATGCCTGGATTACTTTGCTGTACTGCTGAATTCAGCAAAATACTCATATGTCAATCAAAGTTTATTGAGAACTTACCTTTGAACAAATAACTGCAGGGTTTTTGTTGTTCCAGCTGAAGTTACTGGCAGCGCTCATTTAAATGGAAAGGGTTCAACACAGAGTGCCCTGTGAAGCTGCTCCTTGTCCATTTATTTTTCAGTTAAGAAGAATATGGTTTTTTTCTCCTTATTTTATGTTAGCATGAGGAAGACACTATATAGTTATTTATAGACACAGTAGTCTTAGAAGACTTTCTGAGATAAAAAGGAATTGATTTTAATGTAATACATGTAGAACTAATATATAGAGAGAGGCACATGGAGCATAAATATGTAAGAACTTAACAAATAATATGGCAGGACAGCTGACAGGTGGAACTGGTTTTGGTACACAAACTGTTCTGGACTTTTCCAGCACAAAATAAGCTCTAATCGTTCTACAAAAGGCAACCTTTGTGTCATGGTTGGCCTTTAGTATTAATTTTCTAACATACCAGAAGTTTCCTCTAAATTTTTTTTTTTTTCCAAAACCCATTAATCCTTTGTGAAGGCTCTAGAGCCATGCAGAATTCAAGCAGTGTGGTTGTCAAACATTTCTGGAGTAAATAGGGCTTCTGGTAGTAAATTTCTCCACCAAGCAGAGTGAAATTCAAGAGTTTAACTGTGTGGCCTACTGTAGTTAAGATTCCCTGCACAAAACCTTTTAATTTCTTGCTACCTACTACCTTACTTAAAACTTGAAAGGTTTTTAAGAATGATGGAAAATAGGCAGAATCCTTGAAGGGCTTGAATGAGAATGATCTCATGTTCATAGATGCACCTAGACTGGAAAACAAGCCAAAAACCAGGTGGAATGTCCTAGAGAATCACAAATTTCAAAGAAGATCAATGTTAGGCAATTTGATTAAATCCTAAGGCTTAGATTCAGTACACTTAGTAAGAGAATAAAGTGTAACTTTGGTAGAATTCAGATGTCTGAATCTACCTGATGGATGAGTACAAGAAACAGTCCCTACTCTGCTTCTTCCTGACTCTGCAAATGCTTATATAATCACAAGTTCAAATCTCTTCTGTGACCTGTAAGCTATTTCTCTTTCACATTATTGTTTATTCTCTTGACATACATGTGGATAGAAATGGATAATTTTTCTATAAACATATGCATCTACTCATAAGCTGCATTTATTTCTAGAATATATGTGGATGCATACTTTTAAGGTGTGTATTACCTGAAATTTCTGAAATACTGAGCTATAGCACTGACCAACTCAGTTGCGTTCTGTTTTTTCTTTAAAGCCAAGTAAAAATATTTTAGGTAAAATACAGCCTCTTCATCTTATGTTCCAGTTTGTTCCTCGGGTACACTGTGTACATGCTGACTTCCCTCCTCTAAATACACACTGTACATATCTATTGCTTGTGATGTCTATTCCTTCCCCAAAACCAGAGCCCCAAATACACTGTCATCTTTCTCAATTTCAGGTGAGATGGATATTGCTGATTTGCTGCTGCCCTGTTGCTGGGTTTCTGAGTACTGCCCTAAACTGATAGAGAACCCAGTAATATGTTAGTTGCTGTTGAACTTGGAATTGGCTTTGTTTCTTGTCTGAGAGTTATTAGCTCTGTTGTTGGTGCTTGCAGGCCATTTGCTTTCAAGATAATAGCCCATCTATGGATGATGACATCTTTTTTCTCATTTTGTCTCAAAGGTACTTCAAAATACTATCCTTTACTCTCTGTTTCTTCCACTAAACACATTATTTCTGTCAGTTCATCCATACACATCTACCCTGTGCTGATTTATGAATTTTCTAATCTCGTGCTGATGGTGGTGTCCCTGGTATCTCACCTGGGATGAGTCGTCATCTCTTTTAACCCAATATGATCAAAAATTAATGCCTTGAATTTCTTTCATAGATTCTCTTCCCCTCTATCTCCATTCCAGTTGAGAACTTTGAACAACAAAACTCAGAGGTTGTGTTTTGCTCATTTACATCAGATAACCATGAGATGTCCCTGTGCTGCTGCTTTTTCATCTTCAACATTCCCACAGTTCACCTCATTTTCATCACCTTATTCCTGATCTCCCATTTAGGCTTTCATAATATCCTTCAGTGACTATCGTTGCTTTTTACTTCCTGCTTTTCCAAATGCACACTTCACTCAGCCCTTTAAAAAATTCAGTCTCTGAGGTCATGTTTATCTGATTATCTCATTTCCTTTGTCTTCCGATGCTCTGTCATACCTGTTACCTTCTCAGTTTAAAAGCCCTGTGTGACTACTCCTCTCTGCAGAGACATTTGATGAATTCTTTTCTGTTCACTTATGCTCAGTGCAGCACCTTTTAGTTTATTTGAAAAGGTAAAAACCCCATTGAAGTAAACACAGTGTGCATTTCATGGCAGGCTTTGGCTGACTTGTCTACAAGGCATGCTGCTGACTGATGGCTCTTTGATGACATAACTGAAATGTAGATGAAGGCTAGTTCTCAGCTGACAGATGTCTACATTATACAATTAGATGTTACAACTGGCACTGATGTCTATTTGACAAGTTTCAGCAGAGGTCAGGCATGAAACAGTTTGGAGACTAAATGATTCTGTCACTCCAAGAGTTGGTCATTTCAGAACAGGCCTGAGGTTGCTGATCCCAGACTGCTTTCTCTGTTTTCTGTGTGCGATTGCATGCTGAGAACTTACCTCTCTGTGCCTGTCAATCTAACGTAGTTCAGAAATGCTGTACTAACTTCAGAAGACATCATATGCCTGTAGAAAAAGTAACTGCACAAATCCTGAAGGTCATAATTTTCTGACAAAAATGTGATGATCTCACCTATCAGCATTTGTCCTTTGCTTACTTGTGAGAATTGCTGACATCCTTGGTTAAGCTATCAATCTTTGTCAATAACATATCTTAACTTTACTTTTTTTTAATCTTTACTGTTTGTTCACACTGCCTACTTTTGCTCTGTAAAACATTCCAGGCAATAAATATATTGAAGAATGTTTTTCAGAGGTCCTACTTCAAAGACTGAAATAAAAAAAAAACCTAGCCACTTTTTAAATAGTTTTCCTCAGATCAGGTAATTAAAAATTAACTCTTACAGCCAGCTTTGCAAATTTGCTTATCCAGGGTTTTCCATACATGCAGATGCAGGGTCAGGATCCTCAGACCATGTTAGAATATGATCTGACCTTTTAATGCACAGGGATTTCATTAGTATTTCTAGTATAAGCCTTTGCATTCTGACTCCTATTGTCATTCCTGAATAGCAGCTTAGAGAAAGGTGTAAGTTTGTATTTCAATGATCTTACACACCCTATTGACAGACACTTCCCAAGGACTTTCCTCAGATTGGAATAATAATGCACTGAAAACCTTCAATGAGAGGACAGTTGACAGGTGTCAAGGACAGAGGGAGTCTGATGCGGTGTCTGCAAGTTGAATAATGTACCAGCAAGAAGACATGACTAGTTATACCACAGGAGAAAAATGTGAGGTTTGATGAGGTGTAACTCATTTGTGTTTCATACTCCCTGGAAGAAGCAGCTACAAAAAAAGATGCAGTTTCATCTCACTGAGCATGAAAATGGTGATAGATTTACAACAATAAACAAGGCAAAATTAATAAAGACATTAAAAAGACCTATTAGAGCTGAAGTTTGGAGCATACATCACCATGAAAATTTATACTCTGGAAAAGTGATATGAGCTGTATATATAATTAGTGTTTCTGTTGGCATTTCATACCCCTTGTCTTAATTTGCAAGGTGATTTCTAACAAATAACTGACTTGCTATTAATTAAACATGATTTCAGTGAAAGATAAGTGGAATTCTAATACTTCTGACTCTTGTCTTTTTATATATGGGTGCATTGTGTCCTTGTCAGATCTTAGCTTTTGAATATATTCATTCTAGAGCAGGAACTCTGTCTTTTGGATTTTACAGCACATAATACAGTAAGACTTGGTTCCAACTGAGCCTGCTATTGCACAGGCCAACATGAACAATAGCAAAGCACCAGTAACCAAGTGCAAATAAGACCTCCATGCACTGCTTGCCTCATCTGGTTAGGGGCAGAATTTGACATTAGATTCTGGCTTCTAAAACACTACTTAAATTAAAATTGGCAAAATTAATGTAAATTAATCTCACTTTTAGTGTCATTAGCTTTCACCCTTCATCTTCTCATTTAAGACCTAGGAGAAAAACATGGAGAGAACAATAGAATGCTTCTCAAAGTCTCCTGCTGTCAAAGGTAAGGCGGTGCAGGACTCACAGTGAATGTCTTAAAGTCTGTTTTCCTCACTGCTACTTAATTTCTAGAAGATAAAGGCCTTGCATCTTCATTTCTTCACAGAGCTACTCTAGCCTTCTCCTGTGTATCTTTAAAAAGGAGTCCCCATAGGGTAATGAACAATGATCTGTCTTCCTTGAAGAGCTAAGTCTGTGAGCTATGTCTCTCAGATTTGTCTCTTCTTGCCCTCACTTTTTTACCGGAAAGGACAATTAGACTGAAATTAATTTACTGAAACGTTAAGACCTTTTTGATGGTTTCATTAAACATAAAAGATCAAATCATGTTTTTAAAATATTATAAAATGCCAGAGAAGAAATATATAAAGTTTCAAAACAGTGCCCTACAGAGGCCTTGAAGAATGAGCATTAGATGAGTTCTGGAAGTAACATTTTTTTGTTGAGAACCAATAATGTCCTGACTTCAGTTTACATCTGACAACATCTGTTACTTTATGGAAGATGTGAGCTAGGCAGTTCACACTTTTTTTATACTATAGAATTATGTCAGACCAGCACAGCCCTTTAGAGACAAGGACTTACTTAAGATCTACAAGGTTTTTTGTTTGTGTTCTTGTAAATCATCCCAGGAGCCCCTAGCTTTTAGGATTTATTTAAAGTTTGAGATGTATTCAAATGCTGTCACCTTTATTACTGGTATTTATTAATTTTGCCCTTCACTTTTACATCTTCTTGTCTTTTTAATGGTGTTAGATCAATCACTCATCTGAGCCGTCATTTTATTTTACATCTGTTTTTTCCTTCTGTTGTCCAAAAGGTTTACACAGCCAATACAATACCAATATTATCTAATAACCAGTAGCACGTATGGTGATCAAACAGAGTAGTACAGAGCTGCCTGACAGACTGTCAGAAAGATCCAGCTGCTCACCAACAGGTGGTGAACAAAACATGGTACCAGGGCAGGGCCGGAACCTTGATAGCTGAGGCTTAACCCCACAGCCTTATGTCCAGACAAGCAGGGCTGGCCTGAAGAAGGCAACCAGGGTCAGCCAAGGGTCCAGATGGCTGGGTAAGTCCGTGATGAAAAGGCAAGCTGATAACAGAAGTCAGGATCAGGTCCAGCGGTGGTGACCAGGGTCAGCTCAGTGATCAAGTAATCCCACAGTGATGAGGCAGATCTGAGGTCAACCTGGGAAATCAATTCAGAGGTCAAGATCTGGATCAAGAGGATCAGTGGCCAGAAAAAAGTAGAGCTGAATTGAAATGGAGCCCCTGGGACACATGGGGATAGAGACTCCAGGTAGACCTGGTCAGAGCCGCTGAGAGCTAGTAGAGGACACAGGACATTGACAACATGTTGAACAATATTTACAGCACACCTCACAGGCATATGGTTGTTTTTTGTCTGGAATAGGATCTCTTTGAGTTGTGAGACACCATCTTTAGATGAGCTGATAGTAGAATCTTACCCCATTAATGATAGTGGTTCCTGGCTCTTACTGAGCTCAGAATAATTATCTTTTTTCCTACCCTGCTCCCCTAAATACAGTTGCTGTTTGGTTCTTACATCATTTTGCATTTTAATAGGGACAAGGGCAAATGGTTAACCACTGCAATGAATAGAAGCTGTATAATTATAACATGAAATAAGAATCAAGCCCATGAAATCATCCTGAAAATGGATCTGTCTAACCTGGTCTATATGTCATTTATTTAGTCTGTAAGGACTAAATACACTTGGCCTTGGGTGAGAGAACCTTAACTCCCTTACGCAATGAAGAGTATTCAATGTTCTGTAATTGTTATAAGTTCCATGGTAGTCTGAGACGTGTGGTATCTGGGAAGATTAAAAGTGGATTGCGAGGATTGCCTGGATAGTTGTTCTATAAAAAGAAAGTATATTGACCCTTTAGCAACATTAAACCCCCTTGTTTTTAAGAAGGAGTAGGCTGTAGGATATGGACAGCAAAAACCAAATTTGTACATATGTTGAATTAATTGTTTTGCTACATTTCATGCTGTTAAAATTGGCAGTGTGATAATCACTTAGCAATGTGGTTGTGACTTGGAAAGGGGACGTTGCTTCTTCCTATTTCCATCTGTACTTCTGCTGTGCTACCCACTAGTGGTAATAAAAGAGCAACTGGAGGACACCAGCCTTTGGGGAAGGCATTGGGGTGGTGTAAAGTCTTTGGCAGCCATGGGAGGAGATGTTCTGAGGATGCAAAAATTTACAGTGAGACTATGGTCCATGTGAAGAACTGTCCTGGGTTGGTGGGGATTAAGAGGGAACTCCTGGAGAGAAAACATATAGTACTGAGTTTTGTTGAGTCCATCTCACCTTTTTCCTCTCTCCTGTCCTTGGCCAAAATCATCCCCAGCCTGTTGGGTAAGAGTATGAACCACCTGTGGGTTAGAACACCAGTGAAAAGATAAGTACAACTACAACGTAGTCACTACTGTTAGAAAGAGCAAAGCCTTGTGCTGTGTAGGGACTTACTTTCTATTGTCTGAATTACACCGTGCTCTGTGCTGAAGTTCAGGCTAGTGATCATTGCATAGTTGTATCCTTGAAGGAATATTCTCCATAAAGAAGTTAATTCGGAAGTGTGCTAGAAATAATGCTCTTTATCTGAGAAAAGAGTCTGAAACTACCCAGACAAAAATAATAAGAAGAATAAAAAGCCCTGTCTTTAGTTTGGAGATGTTCTTTGTTTCTTCTCAGTCTCTATTTTTATTTTTCATTTTGTCTCCATTTTCCACTGCCAAGCTACAGTTCATCTGGATGCATTTCCCTATAAAACTGTGGAACTCAGTTTAACACTATTTGTGTTAGGACTGGGCAGAGAGCAATGAGATCTAAAATAGTATCTAGTATCTGTGTGAGTGAAAGAAAACAAGGGAATTGCGAGCACAGTTGGCAAGCTTGGAGACCCTTTTGGGCTCAGATAAAGTTCAATGTAAGTGGAGAGAACATCTGACTTTTTTTCTGCCACAAAAGAAATGATGAAAAAAAAAATGCCATTTACCTAAGGCATGCAAATGTTTGACACTTCTATCACAGTATTAGTGACCTAATTAAATACTCCACAGATGTTTTTTCCTTGAAATGTACATTTGGACTTTAATATAGTTTATGGTGTTAATGAGCAGAGACTGAAATTTTAGGTCCATATGAATATACCTAAGAACAAGATGATAATAATAAAATAAAATAAAAAAAATCACTTTAAAGGAATTCCATTATTCACAGCAATTTTTCATTTGTGGGCTCACGTCTTGTAAATATTTTCTTCTCAGCCTGTTAGTAAACTGCTTTATAAATCATGAAGAGGCTTCTGGCCAAAAGAAAGGAAGGTAATTGATCTTGATATTGCACAGCCATGGCAATGTGGACCTGATACACTAGTCACATATGTTTTGATTTGTGCCCCACTTTTTCTCTGAAAATACATTAATTTCATTATTTAAAGATACAGACAAAAAAATGGATTACTCTAGGAAAGCACGATCTAGAATTCAGTAGCATCTGAGAGATTAACAGTATACTTCCTCCTGACTTTAGAGCAGTTTCTAATTGATGATTATTTAGAAGTTTAAAGACCACGCAGGAAGAATTAACATGTAATAACTGCTGGCTTCATGGCAAATTGTCCTTTACTGCAGCATCTGTAAGGAATGGTTCTTCTGAGAGCCAATCACCCACCCAGGTAGTTTTGTTCATCCAGCATCTGTAAGCTTTGGATAATTATTGACTCAAACAGGCAATACAATGACTTTCAGGCTCACTTGTCTTTTCCACCTTCTACGTCTTTACTCCTCGTATCACAGTTTCAGCTAAAATGGAACATGAATGTATCATTTCCATCAGAACCTGCTACAACCCATCAGATGACTTTTGCTCATTTGGTGTACCACAGTGAAATTCTTGTTAAGGTGCAAAGTTGACATACATTTACAGTCATTTATGGAGGCAACTACAAAAGTAAGCAATGGATTGTGCCCGAACAAGATGCACTGTGTTTTTTCAAACTCTATGACTGACACTACAAATATAAGGAAGATATATACATTGTCAGAAAGCAAACCATACATAGGTACAAGAAAACAAATAGTGGTCTTGGAGTTTTAGCCAAGGAAAATAGTCTATCATATTTGATCTTTATGTCAGCAAATGTTTCCTTTCTATGTCCTGATTTGTCCAATGGTGCTTTTCACTTCAGTTTCAAAAGTGTAGTCTCTCTAGTGGAGGGAACACTAATGCTTTCAAGGGCAAATAAACCCTTTCTGTAACTTGCTGTAGATGACAGTACTAGACAAATATGAATGGTTTACTGTTTTCATATTTGACGTCCATCTTACGAGTATTTCTTGACTCCAGAGACAGTCACACTATGTTACAAAGCAAGGGCTTATTGAGCTTAAGCAAATATATAAAAATTAATTGTAACCATCTGTGCACACTAAACAGTTTCTCACGTGTCTGTAGCTTGCTGGAAAAATGATGAATGTTCAGAATATGCCTCTGTTCATTTTTCTTGATTCCAGTGAGCGTATGAAAGTAGTAATTCAGCATACATTATGCTAACTCAGGAAAAAAACCCAACCCAACAGCTTCAAATTATTAATCTCCTTCAAATATTTTTTTTTTAATCTTTTTCATTAGTGGAGGGATGTCAGGTATAAAGTAGAAAGAAGTGTGGCAAATGTCAATAAAAGGAGAGAATCAGACAGGAAACTTGAATTACTCATCTAAGACAACACAAGTAGTACTTTCACATGCAAGAAGTTGTTTTAATTTGAAAAAGCAATAATCCTCATTAAAGAAATGTAAATTTTCTCTTGAAGAGAAATTACTTGTTAATTGTCCTCATAGGTCTTACCGAGTGTACAAACCAAAGTAATTGGAATGTTGGAACTTAATGCCAAGTCACTATAAAAACTGCTGAGGTCAAGGACCTGGATACTGAATAAATGACAAAGTTTGCTCTAACCTTTTTCAGGTATCTCTTTATGATGAAGAATTTTCTCAGTTGTTGCTCATGTGGCAACATTTTCATTTCCGGAGCATTTTTTGTTGAGGTTTTATTCTGCTGAAATGGTATTTGTTCCATAGATACTTTGAATGACTTCTATTTGCAAAATAATTACATGCGGTGAAAAAGTGTTAATGCAGAGCAGACAAATGAATCTCCATAGGGAAATATATGTTGAAATCACTTGTCTATAAAGTTTGTGGGGTTTTGATGCATAGTTTGAAAGCCATAAAGATTAATTTTATAAAAATCCCAGAGATTTGTTAGAAAAGTGTCTTATTAAAGTTCAGGTTTAATTGAAATTTTTACCCAAAGACTTAGTCCCATCTTTGTTTTCAACTTTGAAACAGAACTTGTGGTAATTGTAGTTTCTTTGCAAATGACTCACATTGGTTGGGTTGGGTTTTTTTTTGATAGTTCAGTGACCTAGATCTTTAAAGCAATACAGCATAATTGGAGGCGTATTTTCCATTACTTCTACTGGAAATTGTTTCTCAAATGTTTAGGTAACATTCAAAAATGTTTTCTGTAATATATTAGGTAGAAAAGCTTGGATTAATGTAACTTCTCAGTTGTGGCCTGAACCCTTACCTTCATACCAAAAGTCAGTGATCAGATTATTTATACTCTCATTTTTTACAATTTGTGTTTTCGATTATTAATCCTGGGAAGTGCTTCATATAAGCATATCCTACCTCTCTACTGAAATAGAAAGCTGCTCATCTCAGAAGAAGGTAGCAGTTAGAGCACTGCCTAACACAGAGGCAGCATAGGGGCAGACCTGTGTGATTCAAAACAACAGCTTGAATTTGGGTCTTTCGCCTCCCAGATGAGTGTCCTGTTGCCTTTGAATTATACAATTTACCTTCCCTCTTTCTTTCTGAAATATTCTAAAAGTATCTGATACCTTCAATGGAAGAACAGAAACTTTCTTTACATCTAAGCGTGCTCAGTGAAGGACAAAAAAAACCCAACAAACCACAAAATGTTTAGTTAATTTGATCTAAAATTATGTTGCTTATTCATTTCTCTCTGTACGTTTTACCTATCAAAGTATGTTCAGAAAGAATGTGAAGAAAAGCATTCCATTTCAGGTGAAAGAAAGTATTTCCCTACTGTCAAAATATTTCCCTAACACTTCTTAGTGGATTATTGGAATTCAGAAAAGAAAATTCCTTTCACCTGAAATGAAGCAAGTTTTTTTACCTTTTTTGCAAAGTGCCAGGAAATGCAAAAGCATTTGTTCATGCTGCTTTTGTTACCGCATTTCTTTTTTTTTCCCTTCTATCCTCCACCTACATGTGCTAATTAAAGAATATCACATAATGGTCCTAGATATTTCGCTTTCTGGTGCATAGCTGTGTAATTTTCAATTTAACCTACCTGGCTTCTGTACTTAAGACAGAGGTCTGTCCCAGGCATAAGCAGCCAGCTGGGCTCTTTTTTATTCTTTATGTTCCTTCTTAGTTCTTTTTTTTCCTTTTAGAACATAAATATATTTGCACAGCCCAGTGCATTAGAATCAGATTCAGACTGTACAGTGAGGTTAAGGAAAAAATTTTACCTGTTTAAGATGTGGAAGAAACACTTCCATTAACAGCTTTGAGCTTAGAGCACTGAAAGAGACAGATCCAATGACACAGCTGACAGCCTTCCCGGGCTGTCCTGCTTGTGCGAACGGTGCGCAAGCTCCACTCTACATCAAGGCAATGACAGGAATGCCTTACCTTCAGCTATCCAGGCATGCAAAGGGACATAAATTGGCACAACAAGCAGGTTCTGAGAAATTCATAAGGCTTGGTACAATGAATTCATGTGACTCACATCTATCATGACTTAGAGATTCGAGACTGTGTCAAGGCAGAATTACAAGTGGTAAGCTGAAAATTTATGACAATGAAGTGGAGAAAATGCTTTTTTTTTTTTTTTTTTTTAAATTAATGATGGAAGGGAATACAAGGGAGAAAGACTTCTTGTAACAGATTTTGGACAATACTAGCCAAGGCCTTCAAAGAAACTTGAAGATGTCCAACATTATGCTGTATCAGACTCTTTGAACAATGTAGGCCAGACTTGAAATGTACCCGTAGCTTTGATTCCCTCACACAGTTTCTTGCAGAAGCAAATTCTGCATAGCATGCTAGTCCTTGGGACCTCTGCTCTTTCCTTGGGCTCCCTGAAGCCATGCAGCTCCATTGGGATGCTCTGAAGAGTACCTGTACAGTCAAATTCTTGAGAAGATCTTAAAGGAGGGTTATAATGATTCTTCTATGGCCACCTTCACCTCTTAGCAGTGCAGCAGTTAGGAACATACCTCAGCTTCCAACAGGAGAGTTTCTAACAAATAAGAATTGTAGATACAGGTGCTTACTCGCATCACAATATAAACATGCTGCCAGAGAGGAAGAGAGAAGAAGCGGGAGGAAAGGAGGCATTTAGGTGCCCAATTACCACAAAATTATCTGTGAGCAAAAAGTTTCAGTCTTGCTACTGCTCATAGTGTATCTATGCCCTCTCCCTCATCTGTGTTACGACCTGCCTGTTGATCCTTGCCTAGGATGGGGATGAAACGATGTACAAAAGGCTGTTGAAATATCCTGGGACTGTATCAGGCAGCCATTGCTACCCCAAATGTGACTGTAATGGTTATTTCTGCTCTTTCCATACAAAATTACAGACTCAGAGGGCAGAATGTCTTCTATGAAGAGACAGGGAGAGACAAGAATAAATAAGGATCCTTGAATATCCCTAATTAATATCAAATTTCCCAAAGGAGAATCATCAAGGCTGACATTCAGGTAAATAACAGCAAAAAATATTGCTATGTTAAAATACAGCTTCCACACTGTGAACAAATGTAGATGTAATCAACAGAAGAAAATGGTTCATATACAGAAAGCAGCAAATTGGGCATTACTTATTTGACAAAGCCTTGTAAATTACCATCTGTCATGATCCCAGTACTTTTTATGAAGATTCTCAGCAAGAAATATTTTGTAAGCATCTTATTAAAAATACATATGCATTCAATGCTGTTTATCTTCAACAGTTAGAGTTGGGCAGGGCTGAGCACTAAGACATTAAAACACGGTGGAGAAAACTGAGATCTTATATTAGGAAATATGTTGTATGATGCTGAGCCAAGAAATATAGTAATGTCGTTACCTTATATAATTCCTTTACTTGGGGTTCTATGCAGAGCCGCATCTCCATGCTGATAGTCATGCTGCACCACAGGAATGAGTTCCTTACGTCTTCTAGTAACCAGGCATTTGATTAAGCAATGTCACAGACTGAGCCATAGCTATGCAACCCCTTGGTATGGTACACTATTCACTGCTGCCAGAAGATGTTGTTTCTCATTCTTTGTTATGGCTCCTCTGTGAGTTGGTTTGTTCCTCTTGAGTTGGTCCTTAGCCCAGTGCTAGGAGGACAAAAATATAAAGCAGTTATTTACTGGCTAACACACACAGCAAAGATAGCCAGGGTGTGTGAGGAGCCATTAGTCTAAACATGAGCGGGCATACTATCCTGATTAGGTGTCTGAAGAGTTTTTGCTGGCCAGACAGGAAGGGAAGAGTTTCCTCGCTGAAAAGTAGTTGTTGCTGAGTTGCTGTCACACAGCTGCTCCAGCCCACACTGGCAACCCTAAGAGCTCCACTTGATGTGATGATTCCCAATGAGGTCCCAACTAGACTGACCATCCTGATTAGCTTTATTTTGTTTTGTTTTCTTGTTTTGGACCTTGCATCTTTCCATGCTGGTGATTTCGACCTTGAAACTTGTAGCTACTGCTGATTCTGTCTCAACAATCCTATCTCTGTCTGTACACAGCTCTTCTGAGCAGTCTGAGTCCAGGTTATGCATTTGTGCCATATCAGAGCAGGGTCTTTGGTGCTTGGCATGCAGATGCCCGGACAGCTGTGTATGTGTGTGTACCTGTGTGCTTGCTGACAGCATGAGCTACAGAAAGAGGGAGTGGCATTACCTTCCTCCTTACAGCTGCTTGTTTTGTTGTCTTTGACAGTGCTGTTGCTGGGGCTTGTGTAGCTGTGCAGTGAGCCAGCTCAGTTCGGGGAGCTGGAAAGGAATCCAGCTGCTGGTGCTGGGCTTCATTTTGTGAACTGGCACACTGAAAACAGCAAACTGCTTAGAAAATGAGTAAAGGTGGCCAAAGAGTGAGAAAAAGTTCAGAAGAAGAGGAGCACTTTGTTTAAAGTAAAAAAAAAAAATTACTTTTTTCCCTGTAAATCTCCCTCACAGACTTCATATCTAGCTACTCTACAACAGAGCAGCATTTCCAGATTCTGTTGTTATAATTGCTCCAGACTCTTCAAAATTCACCATTTTAAGTTGCTTACATTTCTATATTTAGTGAATGATTTACAAATGAGAAGCCTAGTATGCTGATTGCTACAAACATGGTAGTACTTTCTAGTCAGAAAGTCCTGCTTTCCTGAGTTTGAGCTGAGTCCTACAGGAGAACTGAGATCATTACACACATCCAGCACTGCTCAGTATTGCTGTGCTGTCAAGAATCCACTGCATTCTGAACAGCAGATTTCTACCGACTTGTTAATTACACCAAACAAATCACTGAACTGCCCTTCTTCTGTGGAGTCTGTTACACAACAGACCAACAATATGTTTTGAAGTCTGATATAATAATTTTAGCCAAGTTGCTATTTAGCAGATTTGATATTCTGTGTGTGAGCCACATGCATACTTCTTTGTAAAAGGTTAAAATTCCTATGGCATCTAAAGATGCGCACCCAGAAATAGAATATATTCTTAACTTTAAAGCAAAATAACCAGATAAGTTATATGTATGCATGTTTGTTTACTGATTTATATATTTTAGTTTACTATATTTAAGAAGTCTAGCTATCTGTCTCAATTCAAGTAAAGAAAAACCATATTTACTAAAGCAGACATAGAATCAATCTCAAGGAATTGAATTTTTTTGGTGTTAACTGAACATCTGGTATATGGATTACATCTGTTTCCATAGTCACATATTCAGAGAAAAACATATTTCAGCCATCTTTTGGCTGAGTTCCTGATACTATTTTAGCATATGATTTCCTTCCACAGACAAGTTTTTATCCATTATACAGAATTTACTCTCTATTTGATTTTATTATTTCATTTGAAGAGCAAATAAAATAAGCAGTTCTTCTAAAAATACAGCAAGATGAAGAAAAACCCCAAACTTTCAGCTATATGTTTTGGTAATAACTCTGTAATATATTCAGGTAAATTGAAATGTGAACTTCTGCAAGAATGTTCTTAATGTATTGTGAGTCCGATATATTTTGTGAAATTAGAGACACCTGGTTTTGTCATTGCATTCCAGTTTATTTATTACACATTATTATGCGACCTGAATGTTTTGAACAGAACCATAGGAACAAAAATATGAGAAACAGAAGTGATCTACCAGTACCTCTTGCCTCCCTTCTGTTGTTGAGGAATTTCTTACCATTCTTCCAGCCTGTTCTTTTGTCAGCAGTTCTACAATCTAGAAAGATATATTTGGTAGGGTATATTTTTCCTGTTATCCTACATCTTCCTTCGTCAACATCTCATTACTTTCTTCATAATTTTCAAACCAGGGCTACCTCTTGTAATCTATCCTTTTCCCTTTTGCCTTCTGGTACCAATCAGCTGTTATGATATTCTTTGCTAGCACCTAGCAAGTTTGCACAAAGGCTCAGATCACCAGCCAAAGACAAGAGTCTTTTTGCTGCACTGAATTGTGGTGTGGCAGTCTGGAACAAGTTGGTGCAGTTTTCAAGGGCATTGGAGCTCCTCCTGGCCTATGGGAAGTACAGCCAGGATGAGTTGAGTGACACTGAGGGCTCCTTTGTGGTCTCTGTCATGGCAGAACAACAGTTCTAGAGGGCAGTATCTATCTTTAGTGTAGGGGGTGTATTGGAATGCAGCTTTCTAGACAGGAGCAATTTGGATTACTTTATTTATATATCTTTTCAAGTAAAGAACATGATAAGTAGGAGCGTTGGAACAAATGGAAGGTGGTAGCATGGAAAGCAGCATCTCTGAAAAGGATTTCAGGAGCACAGCTGCGAGACAACTCAGAAAGAACTCCCATGTTGTCATGTGGCAATTTAAGGCTAACATAATCCTTGGCTGCATGAGGAAGGAACATAGAGATGACTTATCTCTGCATGGGAAAAGTATAAAAGACATACTTTTACTTTGGACTTGAGGCTTCCTTAGGTAGTCCTGATTTATATCACAGTTCTCTATCTTTTACCTTTCTTGACTGAAGTAATGTTCTTGTCCTACAAGACCAGCATTATCACTCCACTCCAGATCTCTTTAGGTGCAAGTTTTGTTCTGCACATGAAATTCACCCTTTTTTTAAGCAGTAACTTAGCTAGTGATGACTAGTTTTTTTCAAGGGATATGCAGTTCATGTAGCAGAAAACAATATTAAACAATAGATATTCTCTATGTACCTAACCTTACCATTGCTCGTCCAGGCCTTGTCTGACTGTGACTCGTTAATGAATCACTACGATGGCAGAAGGCCCAGGGGAGATGGGAAGGGTGACATGCTCATGGAGCTCAGGGAAAGATATGGGGAATGCAAAGGAAGCTGAACTTAGCACAAGGGAGACTGGAAGGTTTTCTTTCTTCTGGAGAAATGGCTACATCATTTCAGTGGATCAGCCACCTGTGGAGTGGATCAACTGGCTAAATTAGTTTGGTGTATAGTATAAAAACTGAAAAACAAGCAAAAAAGACTTTGAAGAGAGCAACAGACTTGAGGTGGATTCAGGCCATGTATTCCTTCCCAGCATCTGAGGATATCTAGTGTTGTGATGGTCAGCGTGTTGTAGAGAATTATTTTAGTACTGTGATCCAACTATATATTGCAATTGCTATACTCTGATTATTTGTACTTTTGTTGTGACTTAAGTATGTTGTTCTATGTAACATCAAAAGAGATTTAAATATATAATTTTGTGGTTAAACTTTGAATCCTTCATGTGTGGAATAGCTAAAGCAAATTGGTCAGAATATTGGACCCTGACACTGATACAGGTTTATCAGATCTGCATTCCAGACTTTGTTTCATTGCCTGTATTTCATCTCTCTTTAGGTACAGCCTTTTATGCCTCTCAGATTTGGAAGTTTCTGCAGGTGAATGTACTTCACTTATGGTAATGATTCACAGTAATTCCCCTTGTCTTCACAGTGGGTTCTCCAAAAATCACCACTAATTAAGCCAGAAAAAGAAGAGCAGATGCTTTCATATCAGTCTTTTGGCATATCTTGTAGGTTAAGAATATGTAACTTGTCAAGATATTGGTCTTTGAAAGGCTTACGATTCCAAAATATAAACTCCACCACAGAAGATTGGTCCTGAAATTGTGCAAATTAATCTGCCGTCTCTATTTCAATATTGTTGAAAAAATAGCAGAAGTTAGAAAAGATACACCATCAGTATTCATGGGTGTTGTGGTTTAAGGGTGAACAGAATGGGGGGGGGACACGGGTGGTAACCCCAGGACCCTGAGGGGTCCAAGGGCATCTGTGATTCCCTCCCCTTCCTTGCCACACGCCTTGCAACAAGGAGACCGATAGTTCAGGGGGCTCTTCCTTCCCGGGCTCTGGGAGCTGCGAGGGCATCTCAGCTGGGCTGGGCCTGACTCCACCTGCGCTGCGCAATCCATCACCATCTGAGATTGGGTTTTGTACATAGTTCTGTATCCTCTTTCCCTTAACAGTCCTTTTTCTGTTTTTCTCCTGTTGTTCATTAAGCTGGTTACAGTCTTAACTGCCACTCTTAGGTGAGGCAAATTTTTTTTTCTTTATTCCCCTTTTTATCCTCCCCTGTGAGGGAGGAGGGGAGGGGGCTAATCCTGCTCTGTGTTTCATGTGGGCTTGTCCTGAGCCTTAAACAGAGGCAGTGGGCTAGAGGAAATGATTTAGAACAAATGGCTCAGCTCCGTCTTTTTATCTTTTCAAGAAGATTTAAGTTAACTTGATTGTATTGTATAAGTACTTTCATAGGCAGAAAATACCAGCTCCTGAAATGATTTTTAACATTATGAATGACAGCATAGTAAAAAATAAAGCCATGGAAATTGAAATTAGAAATTTTAGATAAATGTTTCACTGTGCAGGTAGTCATCCAAAGGGACAAAGTTAGGAAGGCAGTGGTGAACTTTCAGTCTTTTGAGTTCTTTCAGCTGAACTGAGATACCTACCTGGAAGATGTAGTTTTGACAAAGGTATTTTATTACGCTCAAGAGTGAGTTAGCCTAAGAAAATGTAATGACCTGTGATTACATGGCATCAAACTAGGTAACTCTGCAAACCTTAGGCTCTATGAATCTATTTGTACCTGTTACGTTGTACAGAGATACATAAATCCACCCCAGAAAAAACGTGAGACAAGTCTGAATTTTTTTTTTTTTTCTGGTATTTATAACGTGGGACCTAGAGTTGTCATGAACCACTGGGTTCATTGATTCTAGTCCCGTGTTTTGACATGTCACAGTATTTTATAATGATTTTGGAAAAAGCCCCAACTATTCCTACTCAAAGGCTGTTTCAGAGCTTCACTGCTCTGCTGACTGAATTTCCATCTCTAATCTATTCATGGCTACTTTACACCTATTCATTCTCATGACAGCATTGTCCTTCAGGTTATACTCCTGATGTACATGAATATATTTATTTAGAGCAGTCATGTCTGTATTCAATTTTAGTTAGATCTGTGGGACGGCAATTTTTTCTGTCTTTTCTGATAATACATGCCTCTGTTGTATTTACCCCAGCACTCCTTCTCTACATTTGTTTCAGTCTGAGCTCATGAGTGTTGAAGGATGTTTGTATTGTTTGCTGTATTTTATTCCCTTTTTCTTCTCCATCACGGATCTGCTCCTTTTTCATCCTTTACTATTCTGCGTTCCATGATCTGACCTATTTTTCATTCTTCTATTGCCTTCATTCGCTTATTTCCTTTTTACCATCCACTCTGCTCTGGTTTCTTATCCATTCTCTCAACTCGAAGTTTTAGTAGTGCCACTCCAGATTAAATCAAAGTCTGTAATTAGTCTAGCATCCTGTCTCCAACTGTGGCCAATGGCCATGAATACCTAGGTGAAAATATTTTGTTATACTGCAGAAACTCTCCTAGTCTCTGGTAAATTATGATTCCTGGGGTTAAGATGTCTTTGTATTTCATAACACAATCAACTTTTCTTCAACAAATCAGCCAGCCATTTACTGAACTACTGTCAACTTTACCACAACATTTAGCAACAAACTATTTCCCACATTTAACTGCATGTTACATCTCTTTGCATTGCTTTTGAATCTAGTTGCATTTGATATCACTTAGTTCTTATATTGGAAGAGAGATTGAACAGGTGTTCATAACCCTGCTCTCTTTTCCATACTGAAAAGTCTAGTCTATATAATTTGATTTTGTACTGAGGCTATTTCTGTTGTTTAACTACCCTTCACATTCTTTTCTGTTTTCTAAATCTACTCCATCCTTTTTCAGAAGGTGGTACTGGAACTATGTAGAGTACTCTAAAAATGAGTACACATCTTCTGTGTACACTGATATTATCATGTTTTCTGCTCTTAATTTATTTTATGCCCAGAACTGCCTGACAGTGATAATACTGAATTACCACTCAGCATGTAGGCAGAGTGAATCACTCTGCATATAATGTGAGTTTGTTTCTCTCTATTTCATTTTACATCTGTTTTACACTGAACATCATTCTGCTCCTTCACTTTTATCTATTGGTCTGTCTCATAAGGCCTTTCTGCACATTCAGTCATTGTCTTTACCATCACAAATACTGTGACATAGCAAACTGTCACCTCAATACCATCAAGACTTTCCACATCTTTTATGATCTACACATCTATTCAGATGAGTAGATTGTACTCCACTTGCAACTTCCATATATGTGGAAAACTGATCATTAATTCCAACCTTTTAATTGTTATTCAGTCATGTGAAGGACTTGCTTCTTATGCCATAATAGAATAATTTCTTGAAGAGCATTGATGACCAGCCTTGTTGAATGCCTTTTGAAAGTCTAAATAGACTTCATGAATAGGATGTTTATCCTCTCTGAAAATTCATCTCTTTTTTTTAGAGATATACGTATATATAAACACGTTATCGTATATATACACAAAAGTTTTTTTGACTTCCCCAGTGCCTGATGTCTGACTTCTCTAATTTTATTCTTTGTCATGATTCTCAGTGATTTGTCTGTGTAAGCATCAGATGTACTCGTCTGTAGTTATGGATCCCACAAATATAATTAAAAATTAGCACTGTATTCTGATTTTTGAAGTTTTATGTGAGAGGCTGCAAACCTGAGTTACTAGTTCAGCTACTTTACCCTCCAGTTTCTTAGGAACACCTGGGTAAAAATTGTCTTGTGCCAGTGATTTGATGTTATTGCTGTTTTTTTTCTTTGAATATTCTACTTAATTTCAATTCAAAATATACTCTTATGAAAATTGCTCCATGGTGCCAATCTTAACATCAATCCCTAACCCCTAGAGCAAGCCCCAAAGCCTATCACAAACTCCAACCAGTAACACCATTTATATTTAGAGTTCAGGGACAGGGTTTGAGTTAGGGGCATTTATGGTTGGACTTTTGGTTTACTGTTAGTATTCAGACTTAGATACTAAGTTAAAGCGATTGGATTCAGTTTAGGATTTGGGTTTGGTTTAGCGTTATGGTTGGGTTAGGGTTAAGGATAAGGATAGCTTTTAAGGTTAGGTTTTAGGATTAGGCTAAAGCTGTTGTTATGCTTTAGGTTTATATTTTTTCTTTTAGTCAGGATGCAGTTAGGCTTAGATTGATGAGCACCATTAAGGTTAGGTTTTAAATTTGGGTTAGATTTAGGGTCTGGGTTAGAGTTATGCTTAGAGCTTAGTTTAATTTTAGGATTAGGGTTAAGGGTTAGGGTTACCATTTGGCTTTGGTCAGACATTAGAGTTTATTATTAGTTATATTGTTAGGGGTTGTTACGCTTAGAGAGATTACATTTTAGCATTTGTTTGGATCCCACCAGTTTTTGTCAAGGATATAATGAGTCGGAATTATCCCATTTCTGGATTGACATATATTTGGAATCTAGCAGGCAGTTAAACATATTCTTTTGGATATAAGACAGTCAGATATATGCAATTTGGTTTAGATGAGCAATTATCTGAAGTATGCATCCAAGTACTGTAAAAATTTTTGTCTATATTTTCCATTAGGGTCAGTTAATGAAAAGTTTCAACAAAAGAACATTAAAACTTTTAGAAGTAGTGCATATTAAAGAGCTGATGATGTGATAAAAGCATCATCAACTGATGCAGAACACAATCAGAAATGCAAGTGATGGCAAGGACCCAGACTATGTGAAGTTCTATCAAGATATTATCCAGCCTGCAGAAATCTAAGTTAATCACATGAAATCCCTTCTGTCTTTGTAAGGGATACAGTCAGATGACAGGAAAAATTTAAATCATGGCCAACATAAACCGTCCGCCATGAACATAAGCAAGAATAACATAACATTTCTGTAGATATTTGAGCTGATTAAAGTTTTGATGTGGTACATACTTTTAGAAGAAGCCTGGAGTGCTTTACAGGATTGATTGGTTTGTAGCAATACAGTGTGGACAGCAATCGCAAAAAAATGCAGCAATGAACACAACTCCTAATTAGTGAGGATATATGTTTCCAGAAGTCTAGTCACCATTCAGACAAAGGGGTCCTGGAATGAATTAGGAATTTACCTACTATTAAGGTCCTATTACATGTATATCCTGAGCTTTCATGCCACCCAAATTATTACCAAGGAGTACTGGCTACTGCATTTGTAATAGTGTTTTGGTTTTTTCCCTGTGAATGTAAAAGATCAGACTGCAGAACTGTCACTTAGTAGGCACTGCTGTGACCCTCTAAGCCTCTAACAGCTTTACTGAGCTTGCGGCAAAATGCGAGAAATGCTGTGGTTTGACAGCCATCCACAACCGGGCACCATTTCACCTTCAGATCCGCAAGGCATGGAAATAACACACCGTGATATAAAGAAAAAATTACAACTTAAGTCAAGAGTCAAAGTGTAGAATAAACCATAGATTTTGGTAGTGTTACACATTTTGCACAAATATTCATATCCATGCAAAACACCACATAAAAATTACCTGGCAGATGTATCAAAATAAGCACCTAAGTGACAGCAGCCTCTGTGGTGTTCTGTGAACTTCTGAAATTGATGCTAATACATTCTGAGAATGTAAATCTGCACAACTATCGTTGGATGCTGACACCAGGACACACTTACATACACACAGAGACTGAAACAGTGGTGATGACTTGATCCAGGGGTGGTGACTTGATCCAGGGGATTATGACCTCTGGTCCTCACAGACCTGTTTGATGTTTCTCCATACAGATGAAATTTATATGAGCAAACTGGTGTTTGTGTAAGACATTGTTTCATGGGAAAGATTTAAGAGTGAAGAATTATTAATGCTGTTTAATTACTATTAGTTAATTAATAGTTAAAATTAATTCTGCTAGCTCATCAGAGAATTTCTTCTTGGAAGGCCTCTTTCATACAGTGTAACAGCTTGATCAGGGTCTGGAATGCCAAAATATCTGTACAGGCCATGGTAATTCTGTGTCTCATAAGCAGTGTTCTAGTTTGGCTTAGTGTTCATGACGTTACTCTGTGACCATTATGTACTGACACTGCAGATGTTAAGAAAGTTGCTCACAGATTTAACCTCCATGATTGTGAGGAACCCTCCCTTTTTTCTTCTTTTGTCCACTTCTGAAATTGAGATTATTTCTGAAACACTTGATGTATCTTCCAGGTACTAAGTTCTGATAGTTCAGACTTGCTTACGCTGCTCAATACAACACAGAGTATAGTACAGAAGTAGTGCTGGTTCAAACTAGGAATGTGAAAGGCCATATTGCATCTTTTGGACTACTGCTTTGGGCAGCTCTGCAAGTCCTGTGCTTTGCCTGAGCTAATAGGCTTTCCTTTGTGCAGAAGACACTGTCCACATGATATGCTTCATGGAGTCTTAACAAATCATTCCCATAGATACAGCCTTACAGATTGTATGGTGTACTGAGAATCAAAGATAAAGATGCTCTGTTTTCTATTGACATACACAAACTTTTGAGGTGGAAGAAGCCTGCTTTCACACTGGTTTCCATAGACGTTCTGCTAACATTAATGGAAAGCAAGCAATGCTAAAAATCACCAAATCCAGAGAAACTTTCTTAGACTGACATTTGCCTGGATAGCATGTAGACTTCTGCAACATTGCAATGTACATTGCAATAATGGAATTGTAGATACTGCACTGTAGATGCCTAATACACTGTTAGTTATCTACACTCTTTTTATTGCTGGGTAGAGGAAGAGAGAATCCCAGAGTTAGATTCTTATCTGAATGTGGGTGTCTATATTAATAGATCAGATAGTTCTGCAAAGCTGTCCAAAGTTATAGCAGATAAATCTCAACCCTAATGTTCCCAGGATGCTAGTTTATGTTATAAATTATTTCATTTTATGTGTGAATGGCATTTTTAAATCATAATATAAATTTCCATGGTTTTGTGACATCTTGTATTTTCCCAGTATTGAACTGTGAGAGACACCATGGAAGTAGTTTGTAGTGAAACATGACTTTTAAGTGTGTTGCTCTTTTCCTGTGGAATGTATTGCTACAAGAAAAACAAAAGCATCTTTCAAGTGCAGATGCAATTAATCTTTCCCATCCTTTTTATAATGTGTTGTACATTACAAAGGTCAACACTTACCACATGTTTCAGCCTACATTCTATCTTCCACCAGTTACTGTATCAATGATGTCATGTGTAGGCCACTTTATGATGTTAATGTTTATTATTTGATTCTTTCTGTAATTAAAAAAAATAAATTAAAAATCCACAGGTTTACATCTGCTTTTATGTGTCAGTGGACAAAACTTCCACAGTGCTTTTCCAAGGAGCATGTGCCTTCCAATTCGTTAGAGATTCTCCCAGTAAGTTCTTATGTAAGGTGTACATCCTATTTTATTTTAGCTGTAATCTTGCACAAACCTTACCACCAGAAATATGAGCCCTAATGACATTTTTCCAAGTCACCGATCTATTAGGATTTTATTTGTGACATTATGACAGAGTCCTCAAAGGGTGACAGTCAATTACACTGCAATGTCCCAGATCAGTTGTTATACCGTTGTCAATTTTGTAAGCATATGTTTTCCTGTATGAGAACCTGTAAATTTTTCTGCCCGGGTGAAAACTAACACACTGTTTCACTTCTATACTGAAGAGAGTGTCACTTTCCTGTTTGACTGTGTGAATGTCAAGCTAAAGTAATTATTTTCAGGAACACTTAATTCATCTTCTGTTTCTACTGGTTTAGATCAATGCTGTAATCAAAGCTTCAATGGTTTCAAAGGTTTTCTTGTAGATTGATGATATGAAAGAGTTGACAGCTCATAGCTCCTGTGTTTTGGCAGTTTGGAAGTTAGTACGTATTCCTTCTACTCACACATCAGGCATGTGTGAACTTACTACTTGTAAAAGGGAATTTTTTTCTATGTTATTAACCTGAAATGAGATATAAGAGTAACTGCTGGACAGATTCAGCACTCATTAACAAAGCATTGTAGCTGTTGGACTTAAAAACTATTTGAGCAGACTGGCTTTGGGAGGAAAAAGGAAAAGAAAAAGGCACTTGTGCTCTAGAATTATTTATGTTTTTCCCCTGTATGCAGGGCCCAGATTTACTCCCAGTGCATCTATTAATAATAATTAGAATGATGCCAGTGGATATATCACATGGCCATGTATATGGCTTTTTCTTTCCAAAGTGTTTGTATATCAGTAAGGTAAGAAATTTCATATACAATAGTCGTACGTATTTAACACTTCCTGGTTTAATCTTGTATCTGAACTGCTTATAAATGGAAGTTACTTAACATGAATATCACTTAAGTTGTTGTCATTCTATTTACACCAACATTACAAAGTAGACTCACAATGGGAAAGTAATTTCTGTATTTCCTGTTCTTTGCTCAGGATCAATGTTCACTGCATCTCTCTCTTACTGTGCTGGTTTTTTTCCTGCACTAATTATTAAAGGTAGTCAAATAAATAATGGAGAATAAATTTTTCAGTTATGTTAGCCTTTGTTTGCATTTTTGAATGCAGATACATTTTGTAAGTGCACAATACATGACTTAATATCTTTTAAGATATTAATGTAATTAATAAATGACTTAATGCATATCTTCGTATCTTTTACTATCTTAACAACTCGTAAGTTTTTCTCTTAAACTGTTAAGTTTCTTTGTTGTGCAGACAGTCACAACGGTTCCACTGGAGCTCTTCTCTCTGTCTGCAAAAGTTAAGCTTTCCAAAATAGGAGCAAGTAGCATGCAGTGAAACATTGCTGTTACAATTGTGTCTTGCAGAGAAAGCTGGATGTTAAAGATTCTGAAAAATCAGGAGCTCCTAATTTATTTCTCTAAGTGGATCATTTAAATGAACAACAGCTGTTTCAAGTTTTTCAGTCACAGGAAAATTTAGCAGCCTTTGCCTATGGCACTGGGCTCTAAAGATGTAGACATTTGAACAAGCAGGATATAATGCTTTTTAAAGAGCATCACATTTCTTTTGGCTTGCAACCATTAAAAAAATACCATAGAAGCCAGTCACGTGGCCAAAACTGTATGGTGTCTCCAGACTCCTTTTGTGTTAACCATAGGCAACCACCCCCACCCTACCTTGTCTAGCTACTTCATTTACAATAAGATAAATTGCCTCTGGTGTTAAGTCTGTCTCCACTGACTGTGAAGACTTCCCAGATGATAAACTGAATGGTGAATGCTTTTTGATGGATAGAATTGGGCAAGATGAATCCCAACCATGTTATGCCCCAAGAAATTCACAACAGACATTTGTTTTATAGGGCTCCTGTGGCTTCGCAGCCTCTCCAGCAATCCCAACCTGGTGCTGACTGTTAGAAGGGATTCTTTTTTCCTAACATATAGCTTGCTTCTCTTTTGTTGTAATGTTAGGCTCTTATTTTCTTCATCTAGTCGCATGGGAGATGTTACTTCCTTCTGTTTAGCAAGAGCTTTTTATGCATTTGCAAACTCTTGTCCTTTTTCCCTTTGTCTTTTCTTCCTCAGGCTAAACAAAGCCAGATATAGACTTCATTCTAATTGGTCTTCCTCTTTCTTGACTTTATGAGGACCTTCCAGAATAAAACAGCACTGCAACATGAACATTGTTCTGGCAAAAGCCCTACCAAGTAGAGCAGGAGAACTGCTTATGGTTCTTGCAGGTTGTACTCATATTTGTAACTATGCCTCTTCCACAACAGGAACTGACTGGCTTTTTGGTACAATAATATTCAGATCCTTTCCCTCTGGTCCTTACCATGTATACGTGCAGGTATTTAATTGTATCTAGGTGCCATTTAATTACATTTTTTTCAGTCTGTTTCTCCATTTCCTCAAGATAACCTGTTCCTCCAGTGCTCATTCTGTGCTTCCTAGTTTGGTATTGCTTTGCAGATTGTTGCTGTACTCTTTGTGGACCTGGGCAGAGTGCAAAGCTACCTGTCTGGGCAGGTGGAACAGTAATCACAGTTCCAACAGGAAAAAGTCTTGTTCATTTCCCAGTTTCTCTAACAGAAACAATTTTCAGTTATCTCGTGCCTCTGCCTGATGAATTAGACAATTCCGTTTCAAGCGCTTTCACATTTTCCAGATTGTCCTGGGTTTGGCTAGGCTAGGGTTAATTCTCACCAGAATTTGGGAGGGCCCACAGCCAGGATAGAGAACTTATTCAATACCATACTGATGTGGTACCTCTATACAAGGGCAGGGACTGGGCCGGGCAAAGTGCAAGTCTCTGGTGGGGCACTTGGGATTGGCTCAGGGGCAGCGCTGTTCCTTGGGGGTTTTTATAATGCTAGTTTTGTGTATTGTTCTGTTGCTAATACTGTTGTTGTTTATTCTCCTTTTGCATTGTTATTAAATTATCCTTTTCTCAACCTGTGGGTTTTTTGTATTTTTCTCCCTTTTCTCCTTCCCATTTCTAGGGGGGGCAGTGAGTGAGTGCTGCATGGTGCTCAGCTCCTGCCTGGGTCTAAACCACTACACAAATCAATATTAACATCCATTCCTTCCATGTGATCTTTTATTATGACCTGGAATTCAAGGCTTTTCTGAAAATTCTCTTTTTACAGGGGAAAAGATAATTGATTTCTAGATCACCCTAAAATGTCTTTCAAGCCTAAAAGTCCAATAAATAAAAATAGGTAAATGTTTGCAGATGACAGGATGTTATTTAGGCTGAGGCAGATGGAGGCATTTCAGAGATCCAAAGATAACAGGTCTGGTAAGCAGGAACTGTGGCATTAGGTGGGATTCATTGTTGACAAATACGAGTTCCAGAGGAATACTGACCACCGAATGTATTCCTGGACTCTTGTTTAACTGTAACAGATGGAAAGAGCTGTGGGTTGCTATAGGTAGCAAATAAAAACTCTGAGCTCAGTGCCAAAACAAAGACAGAACATGAGGAAGAATAAAGAGATGAGTAAACCCAGAAAGGTTAAAACAGTGTAAAACTCTTAGGTGCATTGACAGAATACTTTCAGATTCTTCCCTGTGGTAACATGATTTCCAAAAAAAGAGATTAAAAATGAATAATAAATCTAAGTAGAGGCAGAAAGATTGAAAAGTGCACAGTGTTTTTCTCTTTTTCACAGGTCAAGAATAGGAGGCTAATACACATGCTGTGATCACGTGTTTAAAATCTATGAACAAAACTCTTTGTGAATCTTATTTTTTTTTTTTTTTTACGATAATTGAGTCCAAAAGTTTACTAGAAACATTCATGGACCTTTTTAATGAGAATATGTGTGGTGGAAAAAGGCTGAGATATATCTAAAATAATGTTTATAAATCTACTGTCTTAGGGCACAAACACAATGTACATTAAGAGTACAGACAATTTTTCCAGTATGACAAAGCATCCTTTTAAAAATGTACCAGAAGTGAACCAAGAAGAGTGGGAAAGACTCAGAAAAGCTTTACAAAAGCAAAAAGAGTTTTCCACCCCGTAAGTAAGGGTAAGGTACTGTAGTCTGGACTGGTAACTTATTACAAACAGTTGCCGGAGTGTTTGCACTCCTATAAATCAATTTGCTGGGAGGCTCTATAGCAATATATTTCTTTAATCATATAAACCCACTGCAGTCAGTATTTCTATAGGAAGCTTTGGGAGGGAAGAAGAAGAGTCTCAGAGAGATGTTTGGAGCAACACTGCCCTATCTGAGACAAGGCTGAACTGAATACTGTGAAGGTGAGGTAGATAGTACACAGGTGTCCACTGAAGTGGAGGCAAGCAATAGCAGTCTGAAGCCTTTCACTGGTTCCTGCTGCCACTACTCTCTAGAAGCTGACTCACATCCAAACCCACCCACAGCTTGAGACAAGATTAGGAGGTGTCAAGTGTTGCCATCCCTGGCACCAGGGAGGAAAGGGGGTACAGAAGTGTCTGCAAAGAAGAAAAGAACAAAGACTCAAGTACTGCTCACTCTGATAGTACTAAGTCTTTACCATAGTTGTATCAGTGTTTGCATACTCATGCTCTTGACAGTACATCTGTTGCTCCCTAAAGCATCTAGATTTCTGTGGTTTTGCTATAGACATAAATGTCCACTTAGAATAATCATTGTCTGATTAATGCTCAGGAGAGCCAGCACTGATGTGGATGGAACAGAGAGATGTTCCTCTTCACTTCATATCAAGCTGCATCAAGCTCATGAGGCTGTTAGATTAAGTGCTGAAGCTTGTACAAGTTTCTTCAGTTCATTGAGAGGATTCTGAGTCACAGAGTCACACAGCTTCTGTTGCATTCACAGAATCACAGATTGATAGGAGTTGGAAGGGACCTCTGGAGATTACCTAGTCCAACCCCTCTGCCAAAGCAGTTTCACCTAGGGAAGGTTGCATTCAGGCAGGTTTTGACAGTCTCCAGAGGAGGAGACTCCTCAACTTTTCTGGGCAGCCTGTTCCGGTGCTCCATTTCCCTCATGGTAAAGAAGTTTTTCCTCTGTTCAGATGGAACTTCCTCTGTTCCAATTTGTGCCCATTGCCCCTTGTCCCGTTGCTGGGCACCACTGAAAAGAGACTGACTCCATGTTCTTGAAAGCCACCCCTCAGAGACTTATAAGCAGTGATAAGATCCCCTCTCAGCCTTCTCCAGGCTAAACAGTCCCAGGTCTCTCAGTCCTTCCTCAGCAGAGAGATGTTCCAGCCCTCTGGTGTGTCAGCCACTCCTTACAGTTTTGCATCATCATCAAACTTGCTGAGGGTACACTCCATCCCTTCATCCAGATTGTTGATGAATATGTTCAACAAGACTGAACCCAGCACTGACCCTTGGGGAACACCACTAGCTACAGGCCTCCAACTAGACTCTGTGCTACTGATCACAGCCTTCTGAGCTCTGTCATTAATCCACATCACTGTCCACTCACCTGACTCACACTTCCTGAGCTTACCTGTGAGGATGTTATGGGAGACCACGTCAAAAGCCTTGCTGAAGTCAAGGTAGACAACATCTACTGCTCTTGTGTCATCTACCCTGCTAGTGACAACATCACAGAAGACTATCAGATTAGTTAGGCATGATTTCCCCTTGGGGAATCCATGCTGACTAATTCTGATAACTTTCTTCTCCTCCATGTGCCTAGAGATGATCTCCAGAATGAGCTGTTCCATCACTTTTCCAGAGATGGAGGTGAGGCTGACTGGTCTGTAATTTCCTGTGCCCTCCTTCTTGCACTTTGTGAAGACTGGAGTGACATTGTCTTTCCTCCAGTCCTCAGGCACCTCTCCTGTTCTTCATGATCTTTTAAAATGATGGAGAGTGGCTTAGCAGCAACATCAGCCAGCTCTCTAGACACTCGTGGCTGCAACCCATCAGGGCCCATGGATTTGTGGGTGTTCAGTTTGCCTAAATGATCTGTAACCCAATCCTCACTGACCAGTGGAGAGTCTTCCTTCCTCCAGACTCTTGCTTACCTCCAGGGACTGGGATTCCTGATGGCCAGTCTTAGTAGCAAAGACTGAAGCAAAGAAGACATTCAGTAACTCTGCCTTCTCTGTATCCTCCATCACCAGGCCACCCATCTATTTCAGCAGCAGACCCACATTTCCCTAGACTTTTTTTTACTACTGATGTACTTGAAGAAACCCTTCTTGTTGTCTTCACATTATTTGCCAGATTTAATTCCAAGAGGTCCTTGACCTTCCTTGTTGCATCCCTACATGCTCTGACAACGTTCCTATGTTCCTCCAGGGTGATAAGTCCTTTTTTCCATATACTATAAACTTCTTTCTTCCATATAAGTTTTTCCAGAAGCTCCTTGTTCATCCACACAGGTCACCTGCCTTCTCTGCTTGATTTCTTACTCCTAGGGATACACTGATCTTGAGCTTGGAGGAAGTGGTACTTGAATATTAATGAGCTCTCTTGGGCTCCCCTGCCTTCTAGAATCCTAGCCCATGGAATTCCTCCAAGTGGGTCTTTAAAGGGGACAAAGTTAGCTCTCTGAAGTCCAGGGTTGCAATCCTATTTATTGTCCTGCTTCTTTGTCATATGTTACTGAACTCCACCATCTCATGGTGACTGCAGCCAAGGCTGTCCCCAACCTTTATGTCCCCAGACAGACCTTCTTTGTTTGTTAGTATAAGGTCCAGCAGCACACCTCTGCTTGTTGGCTCCTTCCCCACCTGTGTCAAAAAGTAATCATCAATGCACTGCAGGAACCTCCTGGACTGAGTGTGTCTAGCTGTTTTACCTTTCCAGCAAATAGCAGGGTGGTTGAAGTCCCCCTGTGAGGAACAGAGCATGTGATCTTCTACTTCTAACTGTCTGTAGGCCTCACTGACTACTTCTTCCTGGTCTAGTGGCCTGCAGTAAACACCTACAATAACATCATCTATATTAGACTGCCCCTTAATTCTTATCCATAAGTTTTCAACATGTTCTTCAACCCCCCCTAGGTAAAGCTCAATACATTCATGTTGCTCACACACATAAAGAGCAACTCCAGCACATCGCCTTGCTGGACTGACTTTCCTAAAAAGTACATAGCTGTCCATGACAGCATTCCAGTCATGCGAGCTATCCCACCATGTCTCCGTAATTGCAATGAGACCCTGGCTCTGTGACTGCACCCAGATCTCTAGTTCTTCCTGGCTATTCCCCATGCTGTGTGTGTTGGTGTACAGGCATTGCAGAGACTTAAGCAAGAAGACTTCCCTGGAGGAGTGCAAGAGGAACCACCATATTATACTCAGCCTTGAGGTAGTTGGCCTTCTGGCTCTAATCTTGGAAGTCAACTAAGGAGCATTTGTCATTTCTCTGGTTGCCATTTCAACTCCTAATCTCTTCATCTGGAAAAGCAGGAAAAACTTTGGGACAGGAATGATCCATTTTACCACCAAAGATTAACCAGAAGCTTCACACATAATCAATGCTTAGTACAAATTACAAAGAGGGGGGAAAAAGATGTTGCTAAATGTCATGACAATATCTTTAACAGTTAGGTAGTAATTTACCTATCCGTCAAAAGAATATCTTTAAAATATTGTAACTGAAAGAGTTTGGAGGGAAAGAAACCCCAGATTAAATTCTAGGATTAGATTGGAATTCGTAATACTATACATTTTGTAAAGTAAGTGTATAGTGTGCTGTTGGAGTTGTAAGAGCATATGACATAATGGTGTGTCCTTGCAACTGAAAAAATAAATTGTTTGGGCTGAATAAAAATACAAACATTTGGTTTTTTACCTATTCAGCCATTTGTAAGAAAGGTAGCAACAAATGCAAGGAAATCAAAACACAGAACATTAGTGACAAACCCAAGAGGAGCAATAGCTAATGCTGTCCATGTACATTAAGTCTGCTTCCACCTAGTAACCACTGGTTAAGACATAAAGATTCCTGGTTATAGCTATCAAATTGAACTGTATCTATCAAACAAATGAGTCAAACCAGGGCGTATCTTCCACCTCCATTGCCAGTGCCATTACTATTTGTCTATGCATTAGTCTTGATAAGAGGAAAGGTGACGAATTATTTGTTAATACTATTGCACTCTGTATAACTACAGTTATAAATGTTTATTGAAGCATGAAAGTGTTTAGCTGGAGGCTTTGAGAGAAAGACGCCTTCCCACCCTCACCAGTGCAAGCAGTAGGGCCATGGTTCCTTGCAACCCCTCCAGCAGTATCAGCAGTAGGATTGCTGCTGGAAGCAAGGACTTCAAATGCAGACCCACCACATGGCAGGCTCATTTATCTGTTAATTTTCTCTGTCTTATTTAAGGAATAAATATTTGGTTTGAATCAAGAAAAGGTTTTTGATCCTTTTCCAGAAAACTAAGAGCATGGCAAACTGGAAGTTAATTGAAGACCAGAGAAGTCAGCTTGTTTTTGTACAAGGAAGTCAATGGAACCTGGGCTGCCTCCTCTTCCAGCTGAGAAACAGTGGTGCTGGTGACAGCAGCTCAATACCCTGCAGTTATATATGTAGTTTGACGGTGATTGATCATTTCCTAATGACTAGAAGAGGCAAATCCACACTCAGCATTCAATATTGTTCAATAAATCACAAGTTTAGTGCCAAAAGTCAAAAGAGACAACAAATTCCTTCATGTCTGAGATACAATAGGACTTCTAGTCTAACCTATTCCGAGTTAGCACAATGTATATATTTACAGGGTACATTTTTCAGCTGGAAGCTGATGGTAAAAAATATTAAGTCTTCTCTGATACTTCAGATTTGATCTACTCAATTACATTAAATAATTTTGCATATTGTCAGAAAATGAAAAATAGCCCCTGATCTTTAGCTGCTTTCTCACTGTGCTACCTAGGTGAGGATTACAACCCTGGTAACTGGCAAAGGAGCATGGACTACTTATTTCCTCTAATTGTGGTTTAGAAGTGTCCGATCCTTGCTTCATAACCTTCAAAACCTTGATTTGTCACAACACAGATGTCTGAAAAGTGTCTTCATAAACAAGTAAAAATGGCTGTTAAAAACCACTCTGCAAACCTTACTAACAACACTGAGGGAAGAGGGAAAACTACTCTTTCTACTTTAGTTTTTTGTTGACACTTTAGAACCTTGAAAGATGTTTTACCCTGCATGAACGCTGGAAGTTTTTCTGAGGTGCCTTTTTAATTAAAAAAACCCAAACCACCAGCATATGGCTTTAGCGAGAGCCAAACAAAATAATGTGCAAATGTGTTTATGTGTGGATGGCTGCATTCCAAAGTTCAACAGTGCGAAATTGGCAGCATTTTCTGAAAAGATAAGATTTACTGTTTGGAAACAGGATGAAAGTTTAAGCTTTTACATTCTGATTACTAGCTAAAAGGCGATCAGTTTGGTTTCCATTTGCTATTTTAATAGTGCTTTATTTATCTTAATTCCTTTGCTGAAACTATGCAGGCATACCATAATGCTGTCTCCAAGGTTTAAGAGCTAAAGCTTGTTCAAAAATGAAAGCAGCGGGGGAGGAGGTCTTCAAATGTATGGGCTGGGAATCTGATGTTGTTCCTATAGACACAAAGAGTGCATATTCAGACTCCAGAGGAGCTGGGCAGTTTAGGCTTGCTGAGGTTGGCTGGTGATTCTAGACTGGAGCTGGTACCCAGTACGTACAGCCTCTGATAAAAAATAGCCTCCATTTCTCAAAACTCGTGCTGTAATATGGGTTTCTGTTACCCCTGATAATGCCTAATGCAAATTGCTGCCCTATTCACATAATGAGGACATATTATGCTAACAATTAGATTGCCTGCAAAATGGCTCAACCCCATTTCCATGGTAATGAAATGGTCCACAAAAAGCAAACACCCCAGAAAATGAGACTTTATGCAAACTGTCTGATACTATGTACTGGTTACAGCCCTTAGATTGAGTCTGGTTTTTGAAAATGGCTAATAACTTTTACCAAGTCAAGGATCATGGATAAGCATGACAGTGAAAAACAGAATATGGAATTAAACAAATATAAATTAAACAGGCAATGTGAAATGAATTTTAATTTTTTTTAATAATAAGCCAAGAATGTTAAATCTATGAAATAATTTCTATAAGAGGAATAAATGCACTGTTACTTTGTCAGTGCACTGAAGACAGACTACAGCTCTCTTCTGAACAGAGCTGTGTCACTATGGGTGCTGCACCACCCCGTGATATTAGGGAGACCTAAATAACAAAAAAGGCAAATCCCAGAGCTTCCTTTCTTCCTTACGAAGTCTTTATCCTTAGTTGTTATTAAATTAAAAAACTACTCAATCTCACCTCTCTAAGCATCCTAGCATAGGAAACCCTTCATGTTTGCAGTAGAGAACAAAGGGTCTTTGTAAAATGTTTTGCCATTACATCAGTGGTTTCTTGGAGGGTACATACCACTCCTGTCTCCAGGGCAAAGAACCTTTTTAAGGCAGCAAGGGACAGAGGTTTGAAACGCCAAAGGTACTGCTGAATGTAAAACATGACTACCTCCTGCTTACTTTACATCCTAATTTTATGGCTGTTACACTTGTTACCAAACTCACTAATCATGAATGGACACTATAAAAACTTTGTGTAAAATGCAACTCTATCTCAAAGAGCTTACCTGTATATGCGTATGACCTTGGATATGAGTTTGAAAAAGTAGCTATTCTAAAAAAAGCTATAAAGTGTCTGAAGCATGATTCCATATGTAGGTTTCACAGCAGGAGTAGCTGGGCACTGGAACAGTCTGCTTGGTGGCTTTAAAGATGATGATTTTAAAAGCTCAAGAGGATAAGGTCCTGTTCTAGCGTTGAAGTTGGCCCTGCTTTGAGCGGGATGTTGGGCTATAGACCTACAGAGATTCCTTCCAAGTCAACTTACTCTGTGCTAACAGGATCCTTCCTACCTGTGTGAGTATAGAGGCTTGGGGGAGCCCACACTGGGCCACAAGGTTTGCCAAGGGAGCATGTCCAGGCCAGGGCACCCAGGAAGTGGCCTCCAGACCTGTCTGTACCCGGTGTGGTGTGTGGCTAGGGCTGCTGCAGACTTTTTCTTCTTCACAGTGGTTGTAAAGCAGCGGAACATGCTGCCCAGGGAAGTGATGGAGCCACCATCCCTGGAGAGATTTAAAAGCTGTGTAGATGTGGTGCCGAGGGACATGGTTTAGTGGTGACCTGGCCGTGCTGGATTAACGGTTGCTCTGGATCTTAAAGGTCTCCTCCCACCAGAACAATTCTATGATTCTGTATGTTGCAAGTATTTAGAGACGATTTTCTGCTAATTTTAGAGCAGATACCTTCCTCACCAAGAGCTAGTCCACAGCTGACTGCTGTTAGCTGGAACCTTTTTGTGGCAATCACTGACTTTGGATCAGGGCCTTGCAAAACAGAATAGATGGTGCTCAAAGGAGGGACCAGCTGTCCTGTATGTCTTTTTATACTCATGCAGCATGTGGCTGCATGCTTTGCTTACTGAATCACATCCAGATCCCTCTGTGACAGTAATATTAATGTCTACATGGGGTTTTTGTGCACTTATCACTATGATATTCATATGCTTAATTAATTCGTCTTTATAAGCTTTAAGTGACATCTTTATACTGTCACAGGGAACGGCAGCATTGTTTCTCATTTTTACAGATGGGAAGTGCTGAAGAGAACAGGACAACTTGAATGTATAAAGTATTTGCTCAAAGCCCTTGCTGATGGTGGACTTGAGTCTTGAGTCCATCAAGTTAAAGCAGTCTTGGAAATGAATACCATATCTAATCCCAGTATGTGAACTGTAAGGCACATCTGTCTCCTTCCCAGTAGGGCACAGAAATGTTCTGAAATGATTTCACTTAGAAGGGCTGTGCCATTTCACTTACTACTTTGTCTTTCAAATTGTTTTGCCTTTTGTAACTAGCACAGGACTACCTGTGAAGTGGCGTTCTGAAAGCTGCAGAAAATCCATTATATGTAATGTAGCTAAAGTGGAATTTTATTTGGATTTTTTTTGTTAAACACTGGAGAACTTGGAGATGCTTAGAGATACTTGTGGTTCAGATCAACTTCTTATAAATACCATGGGCAAACAAAAAGGTCTGTCTCTCTCTTTTCCCACACAAATACACCTGTATGCCTATATAGATGTTTTTGCCTTGCTTATTTCATCAAAGAGCACACAAAACTACCTCCTGCTGGAGCTCAGGAGTATGATCCTGATATGTTTGTGTCAGATAAGCACAGAGGATGCCTTTGGAAAAGATTGGAAAAATATATTGATTCCCATGGGGTCAGATTTCATAAATTAAGGCCAGGCAGCTCCAGTGTGAACATGGGGGAGGAGAGGAAAGAAGAGGGTGAGAGGAAATGGACACGGGAATGTGCTTCCCAGTATGGAGGGGACTAGAGACCCTCAAATCTCTCCTGCTCCAGTGCCAAGTAAATCCAGGTCTCCTTCCATGGCAGAGGTTGTTGCAGTAGAAGCCTTCTGTTTTGACTGAAAAAACCCCAAGGTGTTATTAACCCCATGCATTTATTTTAGAGTCTTAACTTTCAGGTCACGGCCATATCACAGCACAATACAAGTGCTCATCCAAGGCTAGTGGAAATGCAAGCACCTACACCTAGATGCTCTACACGCAATTTGGAAAGTGTCTGAAGTTTGATTTTCCTAATCACAGTTATGAATTTAACTTCTTCATATCCCTGTTTTAGCACAGAAAAAAATTGTGGAGAATGTGAACAACCGTCTCAGTTGTTCCCTGTCTTTCCCTTTCTCTTATGTTTTTGATCTGCTCCCTTTCACCAGGAAATGTTGGTTTATGTCCTAGATAATGAAGTGTGGATGAAGAAGAATAGTTCCTTAGTGTTTCCCTCACTAGCAGTGAGGGAAACTTTCTGACTAGCAGAAGTTTCCATACATTACTCTTGCAGAACCCTGAGTTACTTCAGCCATGGAGAGAAACAACATTGTTAACAGGAAAATAAGACAACTGGGAGCATTATACTGAGCTAAATCATCCTGTTATAACACTACTGTGGTATTGCAATTCAGCACCAAAACTAATGAGGGTATTATGTCATCTAGTTTTCTTTATTTTCCACCTACACGGGGCATTTTTATTTCTGTACAGTGTCTTAAAATGTATATGATCTGTTTAGTTCCAAAACAAAAAGGGGAGAAAAAGGAAGAATAAGATAGGGTTATTTATTTTTTCCTTACCATCTTAAATACAATATTTCTATCTCTATGCTGCTGACAGTATTCAGCTCCGAGAGTTTCCTTGCCCCTCAGGACTGGTTGTATGGATTCATTAATGTCTGTATTTCTCAAGGTGCTCTAGAGAGAAGTGCTATGTCCATACAGCACTTGAATGAATATTTTTCTCTGTACCACATCACAAAGAGCTTTGTGCCTACTTATCATTATGCCTCTCTAGAACAGCACACAACATACTCACTGCTTATTAGCTCCCTATGTGACATGTGATTGCTTCAGTAACCTCCATAAAGGGGTGCAGCCAGGCAGTTTGTATCAGCTGCCTACAGTAAACCCAGGCTGCCTGTTGACTTTTCTGATGCTCTACAGGATTCTAGTAACTCTGATACTCTTGCCACTGCTGCATTTTGCCAGAAAGATTTGCACCTTTGCAGAACTCTCACTATCTGCAGTGGCATATGGACAGTTGCTTGCTGTTCACTAGCATGCCACACGAGCAGCACATCCAGGAGATGCAGGCTGACCAGTAGCATGACTGCTAGAAAGACGGTGTGCCACTCCTCGTAAGTAGTATCAGGCTGGTGGGCTGCTCGAGTTCCTGTGGCCAGCAGTCTTCCCCTGGCAGGGAGAGATTTGTGATCTAGAAAACCAGTCTGCACTGCTCTGCACATAGGATAGTCTGGAAGTGCTGTGAGGATCTCTGTGAGCTCCTTGTGAGGACCTGTCACCTCCAGGCATCCTGCACCAGCTATTGTCCTTGTGAGAATCTTGACTCGTACCTAAGGAGGAGAGAAACCACGCTCCATATAAGGGTCTAACTGGACCTCCTTCCTGCCAGTCAGTCCACAGTGGGTCTGATCACAATAGAAGACTGTGAAGCCTTTTCCAAGACCATCTTTTCACAAGTCATCCATGTTTCTTTCCTTCCTGAGATGGTAAGAGCCTTTGCCACTTCATCCATGACCATGTTGCCCACAATGTTCCTATGACAACATTAACTGCAAGCAGCACCACTTGGTCATTCTCCAAACCATGGTAGACCATTGAGGATACCTTGTGCACAGTATAAGTGGAAATTTCTAGCTGTGGAATGCAGGTTGGGCTCTGAGATCTGGCAGGTGCGTATGTCTAGCTGCCTGCGGGGTGTCAAATGCTGAGGAGAGGCTAGGAGCCAGGATCTCCAGAACCATGCAAAGTGTTGGATACCTTTGGCAGAACCTGTGTGAGAATGTTACTATCTTTTCTTATAGACCAGCTGCTGCAGAATTGGGCCTTCCAGCTTTTGTATGTCTAGCCTGAATGTTTTGCTGCCACAGTTGGGTGAGGAGTAGAGAAGACAGGCAAACAAAAAAGTTCTCCATTTGTGGTTATATGGCTATAGGAGCCCGTTCACTAATTGTCACAGCAGACTCTGGAGTGGGTCCATCCAGTGGGTCCATCTAGTCCCCACAAAACACTTCAATGTAGCAAAAATATACCATTCACACTCGAGAGATCAAAGGACACATAAAGAACCCCCCCCCCGTTATCTCACATGATGCATCCTGGACTTTACTTGCATACCATTAAGGCTGATTGATCATTCTGTGGATATGGGGAATGTAAGAGCATCTGCTTCATTAAATTACTTGGTTAAGAACTATTCATTATAAATTGAAAAACAAATAACAAGAGAAGTGATAAACACACAGATACGCAAATCTGATGGGTAGGTGATAATGGAGACAGTAACGAAAACCAGAACTGCTCAGACAGTGAGTGATAGGCCACTGGAAGACTAGTCAGGCACAGTCTTGAAGAAGGTCAACCTGAACCTTGTAACTGATAAGAAGGTGGAACAAGACTGAGTATTATGGGATGCTTGAGGGGCCCTGTGGACTTTGTGAAACTTACTATAGAAAGCCTAATGGAAGGACTGAGGCAGAGAAATTTGGTCCAGGGTGCACCAAATAAACTCGAGAAAATAGAGAAAAGGGTGAGAGCCATGTGTAAACAGGCTGCCAGCCAGTTAACGCATCTGACTGAGCTCTTAACAATTTTTCTTAACAATTTTTCCTGTGTAAACCCACTCTCTGTCATGTGAGTGCTGTAGGGGCTGTATGTCAGTACCTCGAGACCCACATGCAAGAAGGTTCTAGGTGCCTGCAGCTGGAGGAACGACCTCTGGCCACAGGGACCATAGCACTGTGCTGAGCAACTGGAGGGACATCAATGTCTGTGTGTATATGTATGTGTATATGTGAGGGATCTAAATACTAGGAACTGGAAGGAACTTGGTGTGTTAATTTTTCCCCAGTGACTCTAATCCCATATGAGTTTCAAGGTCAGAGCCAGCAGGCTGTAAGTGAACCCTGGGTCCAAGCATAATACATAAAAGTCTTGGGCATCTTAGAAATCCCCTCATCTCCCCATGCAGCTTCCATGCATAGCTGTATGTTACCTAATGTCTCAAAGCACTGGGGATTTTTTTATGACGTGATACTGGTGTAGCACACCCTGCAGCAAGATTGTGAGGGCAAATACACATGAAGTTTGAGAGGACCGTACCAAGTGCAGCAAGATAAACACAGGCATTCTCAACCCTAGCACCTGTATGCTGGGATTTCTGGAGATACTTTCCTCACAGCTCTCCCATGTTTGGTGCCACAGAGAGTTGGTTAGATCTCTCCAGAGCAAGACTAAGGAGCAGTCTAGCAGTGTGAGTAACTGGGAGTTGTGTGTTTGCATTTGCTTCCAGGCAGTATTCTGTACACAACCTTTGTTTGCAATTAAAGGTTACCAGTAATTTCTTGAAATGACATTTAATTTATTGGGGGGGGAGGGGCAAGGAAGTTTGAGAATAAAACAAGTGTTTTAATACTAGAAATAGTAAAGGATCATATTTCTGATGTTGTAAAGGTTATTTGCAAAGATAAGTCGTACTGATAAGTCAGAATAATGTTGCACGACATTGACATATATTTCACCTCATCTGTAATAGCTGCCATGGGCAGTCCTGCTGAGGTAAATGGTGAATGCACCTTGGCATTTCCAGCCTGGAAAGCCGTAGTGAAGGATTTATAACGACTGCAATTTTCTAACGCTGCTCTGGAAGGAGAAAAGAAAATGAATAGTGTGAATAACGTCACAATGGAAGTATTCTGCAAAGAGAAATAAAATCATTAACCCATTCTGTCTCTTCAGTGGCTGTGGCAGTCTAAGAATGATCCTTTCACACTGTCTACATTAGCATGCTATAATTCAAAGGAACTGTTAAAAACGTAAGTAAGGACAAACTATGCACTTCAAAAGTCTCCCTGGGAACAGCTGGCACACAATGTAACAGTTTAAACCATCTCGGTGCCATTTATTCAGCTAATTCCAGAGTCATAAATACAGAATTCCTCATATAGATGATAATTTCTTAATGCTCGTGCCAAAAAATGAAGCCAAATTGTATAAGTAATCACTTGAATAAAAATGCTGTATTTTTAGAAATGGCATGTCAGAGCTTAGAAGTATCAAACTGTGTGCAGAGATGTGTTCTTTAATACTGAAATTGTGGCATTGTTTGTCAACCAGTCATTTTTCTAGAATATATACTACTAGTGTAAGGAAGTTAGACTTTTTTGCCAGCTCTTACTCCAGGAGATACTCCTTGATCTTCAAAGGTTTGGTAAGTTACATTCAAACTGTGGATAGAATAAGAAGTGCCTTTTTCTAAGGTGGGGTCTCCAGCTGTGTCCCCAAAGTGCCATCTTCCATGTCCCTCCTCCTCTGTATCTTCCTTTGTGTCCTCTCCTGTGGATGTCCTCACATCTCTGTCTTCTGCCACTACCAGGAACCCTTTCTGTGTCTCCTACCCCCATCCTTTTCTTAAATATATTTCAGCAGAGTTACTATGTTCTCTTCTGGCTGAAGTTTCAGCATGCAGTGAGATGGTGTTGGCTTTTGCCAAGCTAGCTGGAAGCTGACTGTGACTGGCACAGAGTAGTTTATCATCTGCTGCACAGAGCATCCCACAGCTCCTGCTACCCAAACCCTGCCATTTATGCCCAGAAGAAAGGGTCAGGGAGTTGCAAAGTCACGCTGCTCTGCCAGCAACAAGTAACCAGGAGCATGCACAAGGAAAAAGCAGGCAAAGAGATAGACTTCACTAACAAGGGAATAGGCCCGCAGACCTGAGCAAGGTCAGCAGAGCGGGTCTGGTGACAGTTACCAGGTCCAGCCACAAGTCGAGATCACCTGCAGTGATGAGGCAGGTCTGAGGTCAAACAAGGAAGTCAAGTCAGCAAACAACAGCCATGGTCAGTCACGTCCAGAGACAGTAATCAGGATCAGCCACAGCTCTATGCTCTCCAGGAAAGTGATGAGGCAAGTTGAAGGTCAAGTCAGGAAGTCAAGTCTATGTGTCAACATTAGGGTCCAGATCAGAAGTGTACCTGGCCAGTCACACGCAAGGATGTTCTATTGGATTTCCCCCATCACAGGTGCTGTTTTATCTGTAGTTGTAGATACTTTTTCTCAGACGGATAAACAATTTGTGTTATAGAGGCCATTACTTTCTGTTTTAAAAAATTTAATTTTGTTAGAAGTCGCGTATTTGATGACACTTGGAGCTAATTTCTCTCCACAGTGTAGAATCATAGAACCATAGAATCACTTTGTTTGGAAAAGACCTTTAAGATCATCAAGTTCAACCGTTAACATAGCACTACCAAGTCACCACTAAACCATGTCCCTAAGCACCACCTCTGTATGTTTTTAAAATACCTCCAGGGATGGTGACTCCACTACTTCCTGGGGCAGCCTGTTCCAGTGTTTTACAACACTTTTGGTGAAGAATTTTTTCATAATAGCCAATGTTAACCTCCCCTGGAACAACTTGAGGCCATTTCCTCTTGTCCTATCTCTTGTTACTTGGGATAAAAGACTGACCCCACCTCTCTACAACCTCCTTTCAGGTAGTTGTAGAGAGTGATAAGGTCTTCCCTGAGCCTCCTTTTCTTCAGGCTAAACAACCCCAGGTCCCTCAGCTGCTCCTTGTAAGACTTGTGCTCTAGACTCTTCACCAGCTCTGTTGTCCTTCTTTGGAGACACTCCAGCACTTCAGTGTCCTTCTTGTAGTGAGGGGCCCAAAACTGAACACAGTCTTTGAGGTGCACAAGAAGAAGGGGTAGTGATTGTGAGATTTGTCCCACCTGCTTATAGAATATTTTGTCTTCCTATTCAGCCTGATTGGGCAGCCTATAACAGACTTCTGCCGTGGTATCTGCCTTGTTGTCCTTCCCTCTGATTCATACCCGTAAGTACTCAACCTTGTCATCACCATCAAGCACAAGACAATCAAAACACTCCCTAACACATACGGCCACTCCACTGGCTCTCCTTCGTGGCCTATCCCTTCTGAAGAGTTTATAGCCATCCAACACAGCACTCCAGTTGTGCAGATTGTCCCACCATGTTTCTGTGATGGCCACTATGTCACAGTTCTGCCATACAGTGGTTTCCAGCTCCTCCTGTTTGTTGCCCATGTTGCGTGCTTTGGTGTTGATGGACTTCAGTTGGGCTATTGATCCCATCACCTTTTTGGGAGGGAGAAGGCCTAATTTCCTACCTGACCATTCCCAGGGGCTTCCATGATTTCTAGCCCATCAATATCCCTTGTGTCTTTGCTATCACATGTCACTCCATCCCCTACCTCCACTGGGATGGCAGATTGAAGGACCTAGGGACTGTACTCTGGGCTAGGCAGTAGCTTGATCATAATGTCGTTGCAGAGCAGTGCTGCATACGAAACACACTCCCTAGGAAGGTACCAGAAAACTGCCTGACACCATAAAGTCCTTTCATAGAGTGCTCTGCCTGTCTTTTTTTGATAATAACTTCTCATTGTTGTGATCTTGGCTCGAAGTCAAAGCAGTGATCTAGAAATGAAAGACTGTTTCCTCTTATCAGACCCAGGAGTCATTCAGCCTCCATCTCCAAGATGATGATGTTTAATAGCAATCATTTAATTTTGTAGATTTCTATAAACAATCTTAATGATGTCATTAGAATTCTCAAGGCTAAAAGGTAGTATTCCCATTTCAAATTGTCACATTAAATACGCATGGCCTATTCCAACTAATTGAATTAATTTGCTGTTTCAGGAGAAAACAAAAATAAAAGATGTGAGACCTGAGATTACTTATGCTTCTACTATTTTTAATTTGAATTTCAGAATCAAACAAGCCTGCCAATTATTGTGACTGGACTTTCTTTTTTCCCCTCATTAATCAGTAAATTTGATAAAAATATTTTCTTCTGTCATGCCCTAAGCTTTTAGGAAGATGAATCCAAGATCTCAGCATATTTTTAATTTGGGAATGTTTTTGAAGAGTATAGGGAAGAAACTGCTAGAGGTGGATGGTGAGGGTAGTAATTTACTCTTGTAATGTTTTGGGCTCACATCTGGAGCAAAGAAAAGATGGATTTCATTTCTCCTTCTCTTTCACTGCATTGCAGACATCAGGGAGGGAGAGACAGATTTGAATGCTCTTGCCAATGAATTTATAAAGAGATCCAGGGAAGAATGCTTTGTTCAGGTTTTTGACAGGTGCCCAAAAAGGATAGTCTCACTTCCTTTATAATCAGTGGGTATGCTTCTCTTACTGCTTCCAGTGGTAGACAAGGTTGTTGCTAATGTCCTGTACAGACAGAACCTTATCAGTCCATCAAAAAGGGAATTTGAGTGAGTGTCTGCATTACATTGCTGCTCAGAAGACATAAAGAGGTGTAATGATGTCCCACTTCTGGTGCCTATGTTTAACCTCCATGAAAATCAGAGATGACTTAGAACTCACAAAGTCCTGTGCTGGAATAAAATGAAATAGATTGGCTCTTGTTCATCACACCAGTGAGCAATCTGCCTCTTCTCTGTGTGCTAACATCTTAATCATCTTCATTGATTCACTAGCATTACTCTTGAAACTCATTGTGCTGCTTGTGTGATGAGGTTGAATTATTCATCAAGATGTGTAGAGTAAAGCCATGATATTGCAAATGCACAAAGTCCCTGACTGTTCCTAGCTAATTTCTTAATACTACCTTCAAGTACAGTATTGATAATCTTATAATTAGGCTGTGAAAAAAGAACTACTTTTTGAGCAAACTTTGATGCAAACTTTGAAATAAATTTTCTGTAGACTAGAGGAGTCAAATACATTTAAAAAAACAACAATCCAGCAGCAGATAATTTTAATTTAAAATGAATTTTCATTTTAGTGTGTGCCCTGTATTTGAAGAAAAGAAAATGGCAAGTAATTTTTTTTACATTCCCCAGAGCTTTCCTAAAACATAAATGGTGTTGTAGGCTTAGAGTTTTAAAATAGATTTTAGATTAAAATAGATTCAGCAAATGATTACAGAACTATAATACTAGATCCATGAACAAAAATAAATTATATATGTAAAATAATCAATAATAAATTTAATTGAATCTCTTGAGTTCAGCCAATTAATTGTCCTAGTAAAATAAATCTCAGTTTAATACCTTTGAAATGATTAATTTTGCAGCAGTGAAAAGCATTCACATTTGTCATCAGTCCCACCAGACCAAGATTCGCATAGTCCCAGTTGGCTGAAAAAATAAGCATTTGTTTCACACTTTAAAAGACAATGCTAGAGAGCATTGGCTTTCATAAGGCACTAGGAACTTTGAAGGTCCAACACAGTGTCTGTAGTCTGTAACTTATTTCCACTGCCATTATGATCTGATGTAGCTAAATCAATGATGGTTTGGATAACCCCACCAAGCCACAAGCAATGTAGTGATTTCATGTTCTTGAAATGTAAATATAAGTGAAATACATGAATAAATTTAAATGAAGATGAAGCTGTTAATGAATTGCTTCCCGTACCTACATCCAAAATGCAAGCAGTGCTTGCCATTCATCCCATGAAGTTCTCTCATTGTTTCATGAAATGAACTATTTTCATTACTGAAATAGAATAAGTTCAAATTCTACTTGGGTTTGTGCGAGCACCTTTCCCCTGCAATAATTCAACAGCTTTTCAGACAAAACCTGATGAACAATATGAATCTAAAAACAGAGAACTAAAAAATTACATCTCCATTAAACCATCCTATCATTAAAAAAAAGCATTTCCCATATAAGAAACTGTCCTTATTTTAATACAGTAGAAATAAGAGCTTATTACCCTTAGTTTTAAAATCAATTGTTAAAATCACTTTTCTATCAGTGTTGCTTTGTTAAAACGATGAAGTGGCAAGAATATAGTTTAAAGTGTCTTCAATATTTCAGAACCATATTTCAGATAGGGATGTAATTTTTGAACAGCAATCATATTTCAATTTAGCATACTTTTCTTGTGGAAATATTTTGCCATCAATTTCTCATGTTTATATAGCTATACCTTAGAAATTACTTATTCTGGATAGATTGGTAGACATCATACTTAATTCCTAACATCAGAAAAAGTTGAGATTTTAATGCTTTAATAATCCATGTTTCAAATGATTTACGTAATGAAAGGATTGCCTTCTGCTGCCAATAAGCAGAGCAATCAGGCATCTAATTTTAAAGTTATGAAAAAGCACCTGGGATTTCTGAAGTTGTTTTTCATTTGTTTTTTTTAAGTATTTTAAATTACCTGTGACAGGGAAATGAAACATAATGGGATTTATCTTTACTACTAGCTAGGCATAGGGAGCACTTCAGGGCCAGTAAATAATAAAGGAATTTGCATCCAGATGGAAACATAGAGCAGAGAAAAGAATTACAGTGTTGGTTCTAGGCCATGGCACCAGGGAAAACCACCAGATTCTCCAGTCAGGTCAGTAAATGCCAGCAAGTGTAACTTATGATCTCAAAGTTGAAAACATTTAAAACTGGAAGCCGAAATTGAGTTGAGGTTGCCATTCTCCAGCTCAGGGAAGGATGAAGTAGCAGTGGTAGCATCCAGTCCCTGACTTGTTATGTGGTAGGACATGATGCACCAGTGTTTTGACATCATCAGATAACAGGCATTGTCGTCTTACACATCATTGTGAAGAATGAGATGAAGTACTGAGAATACTCAGTATGTTTCAATGATGAATTATCCTGAAAGGACAGAAAGGAGGAATGATGGAAAAATAAAGAAGATAGGGGTAAGAACCAAGTTAAAGATTCCTCCATGATCATGTTAAATAGAAGACTGATGATGAAGGACTCACACAGAGGAAAGAATTCACCAAAGACTGTATGCAGAGAGTGATTTCAAAGTAAAGGAGTTATATATCAGCAACAAATGGCCATACAGATATGATTTCATATAACAGACAAGCATGTCCTGGTTTGAGTGAGAACAGAACTAATTCTGTTCAGTAATGTTACTTTTCAGCTCAGTTCTTCTAACTAACTGCACTGTCTGAAGTGAGCAGCCTGTTCTCACAGTGTCTGCTTCCAGCAGCGATAACACCCCATGTTTAGAGTTAGTACCAAGGATTGGTGTGCAGACCAAGACCACTGCTGGATCTTGTGTGCCACGTTGGGGGGTGCAGAAAGTGAAAGGCTGCAGCTGCAGGGAGGAGCGGACAGGACAGGTGACCCTAAACTGACCAACAAGGGATTCCAGCCCATGTACGTCATATTCAGCATAGAGCTAAGGGATCCAAGGGCTCTGTGGCTCTTCTCCCCTCTTGGACTGCTTTGCCAGCTTTGCTTGGCTTGGCTACAGGTTTAGGGAAGTGTGGTTGGAGAGCTGTCCGGCGGAGAGGGGTCTGGGGGTTCTAATTGACAAGCGAATGAATATGAGCCAGCAGTGTGCCCAGGTGGCAAAGAAGGCCA